>JBBKCR010172585.1:0-15148 GCA_037577295.1 Ladigesia roloffi | reverse complement strand
GTCTCAAGACCACTTTTATGTGGTCTTGGTCTCTACGGACTTTGTCTCGAGACATCCAACTCTACATATAATAATATAAATATTTAAAACTTATATAGGGAGACAGCAGAAGTAAAATCAATGTATCAGAGGTGTGGGTGAAAAAGCGGTGGTTAGAGGCTGTAAGCAGATTTAAAGAGATGAGTTTTGAGACGAGACTTGAAGGTTGCCAGGTCTGTACATTGCCTGATGGGCTGTGGTGGGGAGTTCCAGAGGGGAGGGGCTGCAGAGAAGGTGGATTTAATCACCAACCCCCTTATTGCACCTGTATACAACTGTTTTATCATTGATCCGGTTCAGAATATCGATCATTTAAAGTAATTTTCCCCATTCACTCGTATCTTGAGCCTTTCTCACATTGTGAATTCGTTTCACTCTGCAAGCTACAAGCTGCAGCACCGACCAGAGCACAGAGCGGCCACAGGCTAGGAGTCAGGCTTTACAGAGCCGGAACCAGTCAAGATCTGCTCCTATAACAGCGTTTCATAGATAAACGTCCCGGTCAGTTCTGAAAAGAGAAGCGTGTATTCGTTGGGTGATCCTTCTGCAGCACATCCATCTCTCTCGTCTGTTGCCCTGTCTTGTGTTTTTAAACATACCTTCTGGTTTTTCCGTTTACAGAAATATGTGAAAGGTCTATCCTTAAACACCCAAAGCTTTATTTGCTGAACAATAACTCGGATCTCAATTTGAATACTTATCAGCATAGAGTCTGCAACATGGTCGTCGCCATTCGGTCACAGGGGGGGGTGTCCCACTCACATTCCATAATTATTGGTTTGGATCCCCCCCACATTTAACATAAATAAGGAGTTTCCCCAGGGCTGCTGAAACTTGAATCTTTGGTGAAAGAATCCACTCTACTAAACCGAAGAACACACACCACTGGAAATCCCAGTAGCCTGTCTCTGCACTGACCATTCTCTTCACCTGCATGTGGTGAGTTGGAGGAAAACCCGGAGTGGATTGTGTGTTCTTCCATCCATTAAGTGGAATGGATTCTTTCACCAAAGATTCAAGATTCAAGATACCCCACCCCCAAAATGGGCTGGAGTTGTTGCATGCATCCACCCCACCCAAACCCCGCCCCCATACCCAAAGCCCGCCCCCGTGTGCCCCCTCACATATAAAATGCACTAAGAGCAGCAAAGCTGGGGTAATCTTTAAAATTTGGCATGAACCCACATTCCCGGCTGACAAAATGCGGCTCTTAGGACTGTTGCTCTTAGAACCAATGTTGTGCTGTTAGAATGCTCAACACGAGGATCAACAGGGCTAAGCCAAAAACAAATTAAGGCATGGACAGCATTTATTGAGAAGATTTCAAATTACATTTACATTTACGGCATTTATCAGACGCCTTTGTCCAAAGCGACTTTCGCTTCTAACTACAAGGCACAGTCTTCCTGGGGCAACTCGGGATTAAAGGATCCAGTGGTGGTGCTGGAGTTTGGATTCGAACCCAAGACCTCATGGTCCAGAAGCAAGTATCTTACCCACTGAGCTCCAACCACCCCAGATAACGCAATAGACTAAAGACTGTCGGTTGTTACAGATGTATAGAGAAAGTGTAGTCACCCCTTAATTGTCCTTTCTCTATCTCTTTATGTATTTATTGAGGTTTATTTTTTTCTTCAATGCATACCCTGGTTGGTATACAGTTTTGTAAGCCAGGTATACTGGCTGTTCTTTATTGAAAATAAACAATCACAAAAAACAGTTATTTCAGTTTATGCAAACTCCTCTGGGACCAGTAAAGATCTCTGAGTCTGATTATGAAAAATAATTTGGCCATGAATTCTTTTCTTCTGCTGTTAGTAAGCCAGCAAGCAAAAGGTGATTTTTTTTCTTTCTTCAGGTTAATGCGCGTGTTCATTAGGAAACTAAAGTGAGTGTTTAAGGGAGCCAGTCCCTCTTTTGCACATTGTTTTTCATTTGATTTCCCATTAAGACCATAAATAGTAAACACACTCCTCACTTTCATGATCATATTTTAGCGTCGTAATGTTTCATAAGTGTACATTCTTTATTATTATAGCAACTGCTGCTCTACAGATCCGTACTTCTGTTTACATTTCTGTGCTAATACTATGCACTTTCACGCTGTTCTTATGTAAATCTGCCAGATTTTCTTTATTTATTTTCCCCAAATCTCCACTCAGTACACATCTGTTCAAGCTGCGTTCTCTCTCTGATTCATTTGCTTTTAATCTTGTCGTCTCGTAAATAATCACGGCCTCACGATTATCACGATTCTTTCGCATGTGTTAATTTCACACAATGTAGACAGTCACACTCTTTAGATGTTTTTGGCCTTTATTTACTGCTGTCCTTAAAAAATAATAATTGCACTGTAATAATCTATGAAACACGGTGTTGAGGAGCTTTACGGTTAATCTTGAAAAAGGTTCATCGTGACGTCCCTAGTTTAATCTTGTCTGTTTTTCGTGGTTTTAGTGTCTGTTGTACTTGTTGAATTGTCCTTGTGTGCGAGAAAGTCACCTATATATAAAATTTATTATTATTATTATTATTACCCGTATTTTAATTTATTACATTTCAAATGTGTACATACTTTATAAATTTGCACAGTCATAAAATTTGGATACATTTCACTCGCATCACTCTTGTATAACTGCAAACGTAATGAATAAGGAATCTTGAATCTTGAATAATCACACTTTGCCTGAGGGGGCGTGGTTAAACTGCTGTAGGCTGGAAGGTGTGTGTGTAAATGTGCTGACTTGGGGAATAAAGGTCGACCTGTATATCGGCCGGCTGATATATTGGGCTGATATTTGGCATTTTTTAAATGTAGCGGCATTAGCCGATATCCAAGTACACTACACCGATTTACAGACAGGCACCTTTGCGGGCAGCCCAGTATTATTGTTGCTGTGGAACACGTGGCTAGTGATCGACCAATATTTCGGCCGATTTATTACAATTATTACAACACCACCGAATTGAACAAACTGTTTGATTTATGATAATCACTCACACCTTGCATATATAGGACACTGTTACTAAAGTCTTCAATAGTGCATAAACTACATGTCTACAAGATGCATAATCTAAATATCAGTCATTTAATGTGTGCATTAATAGCTGTTATGTTTAATAAAGTTTACTAAATATAGGAAAGCAAGTAAGTATACTTTACTTTTGCACGCAGTTTCCCCTCAGATGCCGTGATGCAATGGCGATCATGCACGCAATTCTTAAAACGCCCACCAGGTGGCGGTGTTTATATTTATATTTAAGTCATTATTCAATTAATGGCTATTAGAGAAATTTTGTGTATCTATCTTTGTGTTATTAGTGTGAAATTTTACCTCCAATAGGGGGGGAAACTTTCAATTATTTGGGAAAAAAAATATCTGCAGCATATATCTGCCATCGGCTGACACTGACTCCAAAACATTGGCATCCGCTTCTGAAAAACCCATATCGGTCGACCTCTACTGGGGAATGAATGTACATTTTAAACTGTAACAATATATACTGTATGTAAGCCTTTTTAATTTAAGTAAAGTGAATTTCGAGCCGCCTAATGTGTCAAAAGACATCACGGTTGTAACATGAGGCAGTAAAATCACACAACTGATAATCAGCCCAGAATTTTCCAGTGTCTACCATCAGCGTAAAGAAATCAGATGAAGGTTTCTGGAGGCCAAATATTTCTACTTGACTCCAGTTCCTTTTAGATTTAGCAGCTTCAGACATCCCCCCCCCTGCACACACACACACAGCGGAGAGGGACTCTGTGTCTTTAGCAGAATTGTTTGTAGTTCTTTCTTCTGTTCCAAGAACAAACTCTGTGTGACTGCAGAATATTTTTTACCTTTGAAATTCGGGGGGTTTGTTCTTTCTGATGATTTTCAGACGCCCAGCAGCAGCCGAGGTGCTTTCCTCCGGGTGGGCCTTCGCGCAGGTGGCTCCGTTTGGTGCTGCGACTCGACTTCAAAGCAGCGCCATCAGATCATTGGAGGAGGAGCATTTTTTGAACTGACTGACATTTCTCCATCACTTTTTTGCCTTCACAGCTCTAAAAATAAAAAGAAATCTGTCGACAAAATAAATCTCTTCAACAAAACAAAACTCCTCGCCACCCCAAAATATAACGCTAGCAGTTATTCAGTTTTTCAGTTATTTTGACATTATTTTACTGGAAGGCAAGTTTCATTATATTTAAATAAATAAATGAATATATAGAGAGATGAAATCTTCAAGCCTGTGGAAAATTCTAAACCTCTGAATGTAATATGGCATAAAACGTTTTTTAAATGTTTATACATCCTGATTTCTCTAACGTGGCACAACCAGCAACAGCCAAGATCCTCTGATACACTACTGTTGTTATTGTTGTTGTTTTTTCCCCCCCTGGTGGCACCCCTGGTCGCACTTCCTGACAGGCCCCAGGCAGGGGGCAGCTGCTTACTTTTTGGGGGGTGTGCAACAACAGTTTTTGCACCCCCCAAAGTTTGCCAATTTGCTAGTTTTTGTGCCCCCAAATCAACATTTTGGCCGCATCCCCTCACACACCTTCTCCTTTCCTTTTAACCTCTTTCTGCTTTAAGCGTCTGATCATTTTGTTGCTCTCTCAATGCTGCTGCAAAAAAAGATGTCCCACCAACTCAATGAGGTACAGGATACTACTATCCCCCCCACCCCCTCTGCTGTGGTGAATAAGCACTGTGGAAAGTAAAACAGAAGACGCCTAGTGGCCAGGCCCTACGTTTCTTAAATATTTTAAACAGCATAGTCAAGATTTTAAAGAACAGCAACAGTTTTAAAACAGGAATGTCATATTATTTGCCACACCCCCACACCCCCAGCTGTGTGCCCATATGCACAGAATATACTGCAGAGCCCATTTCTCACCACTGGTTGGAGGAAATGGTTTTCCCATTTAAAAATCACACACCAGTCTGTGGAAGAGACTCCAGCACATTATGTTCCAGTCCTGTATCAAACGTTCATTTTGATCATCCTTTGGAGCTCCGGAGCGTCGACAGTTACATCATTAATCTAATCGTTAACATATTGAAATGGCAATTAATCATCGTCTGAGCTCCTCATTTTCATACAAACCTGGGGGATGGAGGGAGGAACCTGAAGACTCTTCTGAGGGGGATGGGACCTCAAAAAGTTTTAATGGAGAGTTTGATCCTCAGTCATTATTTAGTAAAAGGTGAAGTTTGGCAACACTCACCTCTGAGGTCCTCCTGGAGGACCTTCTCCCAGAGAGGAGCCAGGCAGGAGCTTCACCGCTCATTTAGCAGGTGGCGGCTCCAGATCCATCACTTGCCTGGCTTTTCTTCTTTTTTTTGCCTTGTTGCTCTTTCCGTGTAGTTTTATTTTATTACCCTTCAGACTAATTAGCGCTTCATTCTGAATCTCACTGTTCAGATTTAATGAGCTCCCATAATCGCGTTACTTTTACGCCGTGACCTTTGAGGAGCTCCTCATTTGTGTCGCTCTCCTGTGCCTTCGTTCCTAATAAAACCCACAAATTGTAATGATTCGCGGCAATCACTGAGTTCCCTCCGCTCGCTTTAAGGTCACGCTCTTCATAATTTCCACGTTTTCCTCAGGCGAGCATCTCTCAGTGCGTGTTGTTTTTTGAGATGACTCGTTTATATGAAGAGCTCGGGGATGGAGGGGTTCTTTACCTGTCACAGTTCAACAAAAAATGTAACAGGAAATGTAACCGAAAAAAACAAAAAAGTAACAGTAACCAAAAATGTAGCAAAAATGTAACAAATATGTAATGGAGCAAAAATATATTGCAAAAAATTTTTTAAATATTAAATGTAAAAATGTAAAGAATGTTACAATGTCAATTTTTGTAGTGACAACAGACAATGCAGTTTACAAACAAAGGGCTTTAATGAAATGGGGTGGGGGATATCTTTTCCTGTCATTGTTCAACTCAGAAAAAAATGTAACAGAAAAAGAAAGCAAAAAAAAGAGAACAAACATTTAGCAAAAATGTAACAGATTTGTAATAGAGCTATTTCAGCAAAGACAAAAATGTTGCAAAAAATATTTTAAAATGTTAAACATTATAACAGAAATATTTAAAAATAAATTAATATGATACAATGCCAGTTTTTGTGGTGAGTACAGAATATGCAGTTTCTAATAGATTTTAGTGTTTTTGAAATAATTTGCGATCATTTCTGTTGGTCCAATCATCATGAAACTTCCAGTGTAAAAGTCAGATGGTGTTTTTGCATCATGTCACACACACACACACTCTACAATTCTATATTCATGTATTTATTCTTTAACATAGAAATGACAAATGATTATTCAGTATGTTATTGATCACATTCATCTCTTGTCATGTTGTGTCACTGTAACACGTTCCTTTACTTCAGGGATCGGCACATTTTACACAAGCCGGCGTCTCATGGTTATGAGTGTGTTGAATAGGGTTTGGATCTCGTGGCTCGAGCGCATTTACCAGCAGATAAAATTTCACGCTCTCGGCGTGTTTAATGACTGGAATGTGGCTCAAAGACATTTAACGACATTTAATTAACCAGGATGATATTTAACATTAGTCAGAAAGCTGTGGCTCATTTAACAACATTTTGGAATCTCCTGTTTTGAGCTAATTTAACAGAATCTCCTGTTGGAAATGGAGACAGATTCAGAACATCCAAGCCCTGAATGATGGACAGCCCTCTCAGTTAGGGGTTTGCGATATGGCGATATGAGATCGTGAAGACTGACGATCTGCCAAAGCAGAGAGATCATAGTATCGTCTAAAGACTACATTCCATCAACCAAATCACTCTACTTGCTAGTCCACTAAATGCCCGCCTCACAGAAACAGCACTCAACCAAACAAACTTCGGTTTTAAAAGGTATTATAATCAGTTAAAAAACATTTATCTTATACTGTTGCCTTCTCAGCCACGGCTTAAGTGGCTATGTCTTTGGTTGCTTACTCTCGGCCACAGGTTTCATTTCCGCCAGAATACATTTCCACAAGTTTCAGCATGAATTTGTGTAGGAAAATGTCACTGTGGTTATATTCACCGAGCACTCTAAAATAGTTAAGTTCAAGCCATTCGTATCTGCTTTTCTCATTTGCACAGATATTAGATTAGACACGAAACTGTATGAACTGTATGCTAATACAGAGTGTATGAGCAGGTCAGTTCGCTGCCACGCAGCCACAGTTGAGCCTCTTTAATGTTTGAAGCTCAGAAATCGGGGGTTAAAATGCAGCAAATATTTTTATAAGTGTTTAGCATGGCCCCATTAATGTTTTAGCTTACAAACTACAAATAAAACTAAAAAAGCAAACTAAAATACAACAAATACGGGTGGATCTTAGCTTCTCGCTCGAAATATCAGTTCCACCTTAAAGTATGTAATGTGAATCGAAGCACGATTTAAGGTGAAATGGGCTTACTGTAGATGCCACCTAATACAACCGATAAATACACGGTTCTGAGTTACAGATTCGTTAGAGATTCATTTTGACAGTTTATTAGTAATAGCAGAGTTAACGATAGTTTAACGTAGTGGCCAATTTTCTCTCTCTAACCCAGTTTTTTGGCAACAGCAGCTGTCATTGTTTGGTCGAAAGTCAAAACACGCAGCACCAGTTCTAGACTTGGCACCGTGGCGATGGAAGAGTGGGTCCAAAAATGAGACAGTTTAGTGCAGAGTGTTCTATCCTCCCTTGTAACGGGAGCATTAATTTACTTTCTCCAAAAAGAACAGAGTGACACTCACAAACAGAGCTGTCATGGAAAACTGCAAACTCCACGCGCTACCACACACTGAAATATGACATCTCCCATAATCAGATTATTTTTACAACCAAAACCGGTGGGCGGAGCTACCAGGCGAGTTTCTCCTTCCTCATACACGCTGCAGCTTATGAAACCGAAAAGAAATATATTCAAAATGCAATATGAGCGTTTTTTCTATTTTTGATTTGAGCTCAAAATGAGAAATTGGGTTTGGTAACAAAACTTGAAAATGAGTGTTTTTTTTTTTTCTTTTTTGGTTTTGAAAAATGAATGAATGAATGATACACGGATTCACCCGCCCCAAATCGACCCATCAGGAGATCCAAACCACCCCACCCAACCTGCAAATTGAATCGACCCCACCCGAGGAAAAAAACAAATAGTTTACAACATGTTTTGATCCATAATGAAATGCGTCTTGTAACGTTATTTATTTGCCTGGGACTACTTAAATTTAAATGGCAAACATGTTATTTCCTGCATAGGAAATGAACACTAAATATTGTGGAAAACAAATAAAGATTTGGACATCGGGGAAGCTATAAGACATAAATTGGACTTCAGATCGGACCTTTACTTGGACAAAATTTAAAGCTGGACCAGTTTTTAATTGAATACCCCTGGTGTAGAGGCTAGGAGAGTAGTTACACCACAAGTAGCAGCGGTCGCATGTACAAAAGAAAACAACCCACTCTGACAGACTTTTGAGAAAGGCTCCATATGAGAGGTCAGGCAAGGGATGGATAGAGATAACAGAGGCAGTTACCTTTTACCTCAGAAAAGACATGGTTCCCACGAGAGGTTTAAAATCTGCTGATTTTTTTATTTTATATATACTCATTTTTTAGACAGAGTATTGCACTTTATTTTTGTTCAGAGGTAACAACATATTACCTCTAAAATATTAATAAAGTTTATATATATACACTTAAAGTTCCTGTTTATTGTTTTACTTTAGGATGTTTTGTCATGTCATGTTAAAATTACTGTGTTGAATAATTTAGTAAACGTTTGAGTTGTATTAATCGCCATTTTTATTTTGTTGTTCTTGTTGATATTTTGTTCTGGCATTTTGGTATTTAAGCTTTTAATAAACTTGTTGGCAAAATTTAAATCAGTTTAAAAATGTTCTTTGGTCTAAATGGTGTTTTGTTATTTAGGAATATATTTTTACAAATTTAAATAGTTTGGTTTTACTCTTCAGTAACTTGCAAAATAGTGGTTACAATGGTTACAAAGTAATATAAATACAAGAAAAAAATCTAAATCGTGATTTAACTGTAAAAATATTGTGATATGACATTTTTGCCATATCGCCCACCCCTACTCTCAGTAAAGGACCGATTTTGGGTTTTGTTTATTCAGGGCTCCCTCGCTGGAGGTGATTAGATCCTTTTAAGCAGCAGTTTAACCCTCTTTCACAGGGAATGTGTGATCCTGGTGCGGGATCTGCAGAGAGTTCGACTGCATGAATGATAACAATACGTTTAATAATTTTGGTCAGAATGTCCTGGCTTAAGTGCATTTAACATTTAAAAATCCCAGGATTTTACTTCGTATTGTTATTGTGATGGACCCAACAAGGATACCACCTGTGGGTATGGCCATAAAACTAAGAGTCCAAGTGAGGGTGAAAAAAAAATATATATACATATATATATATATATATATATATACATTCATTTGTCCAAGTACCCACAAGTGCAATCAAATACTAGGCAGTGGAAAACAGACTAAAAACCCAGGAGGCCAAAACAACTTCCAAACTGCTAGCCTCTCATTTCTGCAGAAGACAATTATCAGCAGTGTCAGGGCTTCACACAACACTCTTCCTACTCCACAGGACTGGACAACATATATAGAGGTGGCCAGCAACCTCTAAGAGAAACATGGTAATGCGGTACCCACATTAAACAAAACATATAACAAATAAACAAAAAAATCCTGATACACAAAGATAATCATATTTCTTCATTACAGCATTTCTTTAAAGCAAAGGCACAACAGTTTGTCCCACTTCCAGTCATTTAAAGAAAACACAAAATATAATTTTTTAAATAAATGTTCCTCTGGTTGCTGGTGGCACCTCTTTGCCGCCGGACTCACCTAAACAAAACGGAGAAAGGATCACATGCAACCACTTGGTAATTTTTGCATGCAACATAAACATTTATAAGACTTATAAGTTTGTGCTCTAACTCAGTCGATATAAAAAATGTTTGCTACATAATAAATACATTTTACAAATAGTTAACCTTAGAATTGGGCACCAAAAGTTCTAAATCCATGTGCAATGTAACAAAGAAACAGTTGTTTATGTTCGGTCACATCATGACCGTCATAGTGACATAGTTGCAATGTCATCATTTTGATCAGAATGTTGTGGCTGAGCCCTGTGGTCTGGGAAACTTTAACAGTAATTGGAAAGTTGTGGCTCGAGCACATTTAATAACCTTCTCATGCTTTAAGCATGTTTAATGGTGTCTGCGATGGCAGGGGCTTCAGAAGCATTTTATAATGGGAGGGCGACGTGTGGAGGTGGGGTTTTGCAAACTCTCGTCCTTTTAGGGGGTGGGGGTGTTTGGAAACCCCCGTTGAATCTTCAATCTTTGGTGAACACACACCACTGGAACGTGTGGAGTCCTGTGGCTTAAACATTGTCAACGCAAACAGAACATTTTGGCTCCAGTACATTCGATGGGGTTTTGAATATTGTGATTGGAGCGTCTCGTGGTTTGAGCTAGAGGTCGACCAATGTATTAGCCGGCCCGTATATTGAGCCGAAATTTGGCATTTTTTTAATGTATCGTCATCGGCCGATATCCAAGTGCACTACGCCAATTTACAGACAGGCACCTTATTGGTGCTGTGGAACACATGACCCATGCTGCTTGCTTGCACTAAAAGATTTTGATGCTGCTGTGTTTATTGTTTACATTGTTTACAGTTTGTTATTGTTTAATTTTATTGTTATTGTTAAGTTTAGTTTTGGTTACTTAAGTTTATGTTTATATTTGTCATTATTCAATAAATGGCAAGTTGAGAAATTTTGTGTATCTGTCTTTGTGTTATTAGTGTGATATTTTACCTCCAATAGAGGAGGAAATGTAAATTATTAGGCAAAAAAATATCGGCAGCATATATCGGCCATTGACTGACCCCGACTCCAAATATCGGCATCGGCTACTGAAAAACCCATATCGGTCGACCTCTAGTTTGTGCTCATTTAATAAAATGCACTTTTGTGTTATCTATGGATCGTTTGTGGATCCATGTGTTGAATACAGAGGAGCCCTCTCAGTAAATCACATTCCGGGCCATCGACTGCTGGGCTGCAGGGTTCAGGTTATGTTTAAAGGCATTAAGTCACTAATACCTGGACTGAAGTGTTTACTTGTTATTCGGGCTCCCTCTCTGTAGGCGATTAGATCAGAACTCCGGAAGCAGCTGTTTAATCAGGGGTTCCTCGCGGGTGTCCCGGAATTTGTGATCCTGATACGAGATAATGTTGTTTCACAGACAGTTGGTCAGCATAAATCATTAAATCCTGTCTTTAACAAAGCCGGGTCACCTACTGTCCCATAGATGAAGAAACTGCAGGTGAAATTCCTCCTCCTCAGGAACCCGCCCGCACAAGTCCGGAGATTTTGCCAACAACTCACACGTTCGGTTCTGATTGGCCCATCAGAAAAGATCAAATGGGCAATTACAGACGCATGGAGTCCGTGGCTGCGCCGGGCGATCTCCTGAGGACCGGCTGAAGACATTTCTGGTCTAGAGCCGCGGTTTTGATGCTGCGTATCGATCCCGCGGCCTCCGCTAAAGGCTGGATCAATGGTGCCATAATTGGATGGGGGCTCTCCTGGCTCTAATTATAAACTGGAGGTGGGAATTACGAGGCAGAGCCTGGGACAGCTGATTTGATTGAAGGCGCTCTGACTCTTCTGCGCTAAGGAAATAAGTGACTAAGTCTCGGGCTCCGGCGAGATAATGCCATTTTCTGGGCTCGAATCTATACCTGTATTTTTTATTTAGGAGAGATGGGAAAAGGCCTGGGAGCCGAAGGGGTTGGGGGGGTTTGGCTCGGGCTTCCTTTGGCATTCTAAATGGCTTGATGACAGAGAACTCATTGTCAGGCTGTATTAAAGATACCGCCCTTATGTTTCTCTCTCTTTCTCTCTCTCTCTCTCCCTCAGTGCCCTTCATCGCTGCAAGCCAAGATATGAAAGAGGGCATCTCAAAGGTAAGACTCTCTTGTTTACCACTGAAAGATGCTTGGATGGTTTCATGCTTCCAGACAGAGCGGCCGCTATGATTCATGTTCCCAGGCTTGATTTGTATGCTCAGATGTTCCTCAAGGCCCGTTTCTGAAGGTTGCCTTCTCCAAAACCTGACCAGCTGATATTCCAGGCAGACAAATGCTTTAAAGGACATCAGTTCAAATTTACACAGTTATTGTCCGACCCCAGACGCAGCCGAGACATGTTTGGGGTCCCAATTTTCATCATTTTCTGTTTAGAACTGGAGCTACAAAGCTAAGAGGCACCGGAAGACGTTACTGAAACCTCTTCCAGAAATATGATGCTAATGCTGCTGTTGCTGGAAGTCAGTAGTCTTTGGAAGTCAAAACCTTTTCTCAGTCTACTCAAACAACATCCAGCTCTTGGCTAAGGTGGATCAGACTTGAGGGTGTGGTTTAGAACACAGTATGACTTATGTAGAGCTAAAAAATAAACTGAACTTCATTGGACTGATCATGACATTTGTTTGTTGTGTAAATAGGGGCTCAACACACTGAAGTTCAGTTTATTTTTACAGCCCACAGTAAGTCATAATGTGTCCTAAACCACGCCTACTAGTCTGATTAACCTTAATGAAGTTCAGTTAATTTTTACAGCTCACAGAAAACCATACTGCATCCTAAACCACACCCACTAGGCTGATCACCTTAATGAAGCGCTGGATGGTGATGATTGAGTGGTTCAAGGGCTGTTTTAGAGATGGGTTCATGGAAATGAGTGTTTGGGATGTGAGCCATCAATGTTTGGGACATGAGCGGTTAGGGTTTGGGATTTGAGCTATTAGTGTTTGCGACGTAAGCGGTTAGTGTTTGGAATGTGATCTGTTAGTGTTTGGAATGTGATCTGTTAGTGTTTGGGATGTGAACAGTTAGTGTTTGGGACCTGTGCTGTTGGTGTTTGGGACGTGAGCCGTTAGTGTTTGGGACATGAGCAGTTCATGTTTGGGACGTGAGCCGTTAGTGTTTGGGACATGAGCAGTTAGTGTTTGGGACGTGAGCCGTTAGTGTTTGGGACATGAGCAGTTAGTGTTTGGGACGTGAGCCGTTAGTGTTTTGGACGTGAGCCATTAGTGTTTGGGACGTAAACTGGTAGTGTTTGGGACGTAAACTGGTAGTGTTTGGGACGTAAACTGGTAGTGTTTGGGATGTAAGCCTTTAATGTTTGGGACGTGAGCTGTGGTGCGTGTTGGACTGTTTGTGGGTGAATTTGTGTAAATCAGATTTTTGCAACTTAAACTGATTTTCTTCTTGAATTGCAAATCCCAGCCCAGCAGATCAGCCTTTCGGTTGTCTCGTTTTTTTTTTCAGTGGGTTCTTGCTGCAGTGTTCTGAGTGTTCAAGCTTTCTGTAATTGCTGTATTAGTCAGGGAACTCTGACTGAGTCGTCGGAACCGAAGTGCTGAGAGCATCACCTTCACGTCAGCGTATCCTGGAGTCAGCGCTTTTCTGCCTCCCTGTTTGTAGGTTTCACTGTTATATAAAACTTTGATCTGCCTTTCATCACTTTAATACCGTATGAAGCAGAAATGCCGCTCTCAGTGTGTGTGCGTGTGTGTGTGTGTGTGTGTGTGTGTGTGTGTGTGTGTGTGTGTGTGTGCAGAAAGCAGGAGGAGCTACATTTCTAGCCTGATTTACTTTTCTTCACCCCTGACTGATCCTTGATGCCAGTTCTGTATTTGTTTCTCTTTTTTGAGCCTCGAGTGGGAAGAGAAGTGTTTCAGTTCCTCCTGGAGGTGAAACGATACAGTCTTATCATGGTTCGGTTTGACAAATGATGATTTCAACACTGAAAAGATTTTGAATTCAACTGAAAGAGAGAGAGAGAGAGAGAGAGAGAGAGAGAGAGGGAGACAGAGAGAGGGAGACAGAGAGAGAGAGGGAGACAGAGAGAGAGAAAGACAGAGAGAGAGAGGCAGAGCGAGACAGAGAGAGAGAGGGAGACAGAGACAGAGAGAGAGACAGAGAGAGAGGGAGAGACACAGACAGAGAGAGAGAGAGTAAGCACTGAAAGAAGAGAGTGACGGAAATCAGCAGTGTTATATATTTAAAGAGACGAAGCTGAAAGGTCTTCATCAACACGTCAGTCTGAACAACAGCTCTTTCAAATCAATACTGTCTGACGACCCGTGTGCCATCTGACCACGCTGGCTATGCGCTGGGGGGGCTGCCCGCCCGCTCCTGTGCTGCAATCAGGAAACCAATTAAGCTGCCAGGAGGAGTTTGGTCCCGAAGCCATCGGACGAGGATGAGCCGCTTCCACTTATCATTTAGATGAAAAAGAGCTTCCTCACACTTCATCATCCGTCAGGTTTGGGCTGGTCTGACCTGATCACTGCTGGACGCCTCCAGATAAATAACTGACTTCAGATTCATGTTAAATCACATTTCCTAACTGAACGGGGACAAACTGGATAAACTGAACTAAAAATGAACATGATGACTGAATTCATTTATTTAGGAACTTTGAACTGCATTACAAAATATATAAGAAACTTCATGACTGTGTGTGTGCACCTGCCTATGTTTGTGTTTCGCTTTAGGGCCAGATTAGCTTTGCATTCTGCGTTGTGTTTGTGTGCTCCAGTGAGTTTTGTTTCTGCAGTGCTGGATTTTACTCACTGTTCTTGTGTCCGACTGCTCCTGAGGAGTTTTTGTTTTGGTGTGTGCTTTTGCAGTAGTGTGTGTTATTGCAGTAGTTTGTATAATCATTACCATCATTACCAGCCAAGGGAACCACAGTGGTGATGCTAGCCGTTGGGATTTGAACCCCAATCCTCTGATTGCAGGGCTAACGCCCGCACCACTCGTCCACCAGTTGTCCATACTCTATACCTCCATACATTATACCTCCATACATTACACCTCCATACTAGGCTTGGGTGGTAACACGGTAATATGGTATACCGCGGGATCTAAAAATAACAACGTATCAGTTTCAATACCGTTATACCATTGTAAAAAGAATACACTCCGTCCGTAGGCAAGCCGAATGACTGTCCGACCCACGAATGGCATGAGAAGCCTGCATTAA
>JBBKCR010172575.1:0-15149 GCA_037577295.1 Ladigesia roloffi | reverse complement strand
TACCCTCCCCACATGCTTCTCCCCGGTACACTCCCCACACACTGCTCCCCGGTACCGTCCCCACATGCTTCTCCCCGGTACACTCCCCACACACTGCTCCCCGGTATTGTCTACACATACTGCTTCACGCTATCGTCCCCACATGCTGCTCCCCAGTACCGTCCCCACATACTGCTACCTGGTACTGTCCACATATCCTGCTCCCTGGTACTGTCTACACATACTGCTCCCCAGTACTGTCCCCACATACTGCTCCCCGGTACTGTCTACACATACTGCTCCCTGATACTGTCCCCACATGCTGCTCCCCGGTACGTCTCCACTCGCTGTTCCCCGGGCGCTGAGTTCATGGCTGCCCGCTGGTTCCCTTAGTGAATGTTTTAAATGCACAAGAGGAATTTAATGTTGCACTGTATGCAGTTTTGTGTTCACGTATGACCGTTCAGGAGTAGATTCGGGGTGGGGCGGGCGTAGCTTGTGCGCAGTATTTAAATTTGATGCAAATACAAATATGAATTCGAATAATTTTCCCTTTTAACAAATACAAATACAGATACGAATAGCGGCCGCTCTGCACAACCCCAGTGTGGAGGCAGACAAGTGTACATTAGCATTAAACAGCCTGGACTTTCCAGGAGTGCTTCTTGCTAATGATTCAGCTGGGAGCAGTACACTTCATCTTGCTGAAACCCTTACATTTCATTTAGGCTTGCTAAAACAAGTACATCAATGCAGGTAAAGTGAAACAAGCAGACTGAACAGTTAAGTGGCCTAAAACCCTCTGCTGTTTCTGCATTACTTGACAGAGCTCCAAATGAGTTCTGAACTGTTGAACTGTTAGAAACAGATAAAAGCCAAGGAGAAAAGATGTTTATCTGGCTGTAGTGATGTTGAAATTCCATTTCCCACAGCCTGATCTATCCAGACCCACTGCAGGATTACTGGTGCCACAGTTCTAGAATGTTGCACTCACTCAGAAATCAGGGCATATGTTCATTCCTGTGCTGTAGTTCCAGGATACTTTTTAGATCTGAATCCAGTTGGCTGGGCATTTGCAAGCTTAACATAATTCTCTGATCAGTCTTTTGCTAAACTTGCATGAAAATAATTGCAGACTATCTTTGGTCACTGTAATGACAGCCATCTTGGCCCTCTCTCACAGTACACCATGACCACTGTTTAGGTTCCTTGGCATTTAAAAATGTCACGATCAGTGCACCTTTCCAAATCAATATTCTCTCCATTGAGGGTTATCTAATCAAACCTATTCTTTGTATATAAACGGTTTGATTGGACAAAAAGGAGTTTGAGCGACAAGATTCAAGATTTTCCAAAATCCAAGAAATCCAAAATCCAAGGTAATACAGGAACATCCTGGATGAGAGTCTTCTCTAACAACATCAATGTTAACATCATATTAGCCTAATATTGAATATTAGGGCTGGGTATTTCTGATACCTTTTTTTTATTTCAAACTGAAACTAGGTGTGACTTAAATCAGAAATGAGTCTGAGATGCCGGAAGTAACTTTGTTACAGATTGCAGTCAAAGAGTATCATTCAGACAGCCAATCAGCAGTCTATTCTGGAACTAGCACACTTACTGCCTCACAGACACTGATGAGGCAAACTACTTAGGCGCTGAATTCAGGTATAGAATGAGAATTTGTGGGAAGTTTAGTGTGCTCCATAAAATACCATAAAAATAGGCTCGAGTTCTCAAAAGCTAAGAATGACAGATTTTCCCTCTTGTTAAAAAGGAATCAGGTTTGATTAGATAAGTTGCTCAAACTGTCGAATTAGCTTACAGTGACATGCAAAATCCAGAGCAGATGAGGGTCCAAAGGCCAGCAATAGACTTCCACACCTAATAAAAGGGGTAACCTGATTCTGAAGCTGATGGGTGGCCATGTGCCCCATCTCTTGTTTGGCAGATAATAAAATCTCTAATTATGTAATTGAATTATTTTTAAGCAGCGATGAAGATGCCAGAGGGAGCGTCCCTCTTTCATCAGTCAGAGCAGTGCAGCCACTCCAGGAGGGAAATGGGGACAAGAGGCAGTTGTTACTGCACCAAACTCTGACTGCATTAGTCAGCTACTGCTGGTGGAGCTGCTGACGAATCCCAACAGAGCCCTAAAAGCTCAGAGACCGAATACTAGGGGTGTACATTTCCACCAAAGCGATTCTATTTGATTAGAAATCCACACCCGCTAAGTGCTACCGTTTATTAGGACATGAAGGGAGGTTAAAATGGATGTCACACTGCCAGCCTACTTTGTTTCTGGTGATGGAATTCAACTAAACGTCCAAAATGTCTCTCTGGAGCAGTAAAACCAGTGTTTGTATTTTATGAATACAAAACCCAAGGACCACGGCTCATCAAGGACACAGATCTACAGTTAATCAATTGGTGCCCATGAAAGAAAATGTGTCTTTTGCTTGTTACGTTGTCATGAATGAAAGAATAAGTAACAGCTGCAGATAGTCCTCACTGCTAGAAAACATCTGTACTGTCACATTGATGGAACTCTTAAAGGTCAGTCTTCTAGAAAATAAGTCATGTGATATTTCAGTTACATTTTATATGGTGCACTGAGTCTATTAACCCAGTCTTTGGGATCTTTGTAAAATAGATATAAAATGGTACAAGTATGCACCATTCTCCAGGGAATGTGAACATAATAAGCTCCTCTTGTTACATATTAATTAATTTATAATTATTTATTATTATTATTATTATTAATTTTATTTTTTATTCAAAATAATAATTAAGAAAGGGGATGAGATGAAAGAGAACAAGATAAAGGAATATGCAAAGAAAAAGACAAATAAAAAAAGAAAAAGAAAAAGAAAAGAAAGAAGAAGACAAATAAATGAGCCAATAGAGAAAGAAAGAGAGAGAGAGAGAGAGAGAGAGAGGAACAAAACTGCAACTGTATTTTTGTACCGAATGCTGTGTCTGAAAAAAACAAGAAACAACCACATATACACAGAAAAAAACATCCAAACCAATACAAACCGATGGCAACATTGGGGCAACACAGAAAAAAAATACAAAAACCAATGGCAACACTGAGGGTGAGGAACCATAACGACCCTGCCCCAGTGCCCAAGTCAAACCGAGCGAGCCCCAGAGGATGTGGGGACCCCGCCCCCGGAGCCACCAGGCATCCCTGAGGTCCAGTCCCCCAACTACCCTACCCTCACCCTACAGCTCCCCTAGCCCCTTTGGCATAATCCGTGCCCCAACCACCCTCTCCCCCACAAACCACTTACCCACAACCCACTACCCACACACACACCTGCACATCTTCAAGGATCAGATGCAGATTGGCGAACCAAAACCTCCACAACCATTTGGTTCCTATAGGGTTTTGAAACTGATTCGTGGTGGTTTATCTTTCCAAAAAAGTTGGATTTTTGTGAATCTATTGATCTGAACCAATCAGAAGAGGGTTTATAGGGGAATTGAAAATAAATAGTTAATTTTGGGTAGGAACATCCGTTTTAATTGTACCCTCTCTCTCCACGAGTTATTTCCAAGATAGGGTCTTCCAATGTGTGAAGTCCTCCTCTATTGAATTTAGAAGTGGAATAATTTTGGCAAGTCTGAAAGCTTAGGGCAGCTATTTATACCTAAATATTTAAAGTACTGAGATGCAGAAGTTGACGGATTCTGAAATAAAGTTTATTGGCAAGACAGTGGATTTTGACCAATTGATGGAATACTCCGAGATTGCTGAGAACTTATCTATGATTGAGATGAGATTAAGAGGACTGTGAATTCTGCAAAAAGAGTAGTACGTCCTCAACATAGACACATTTTGTGATTTTTCATTTGAACTTCTTTAATTTTATTATATTGTCTGATAGTGGTTACTAATGATTCAAGGAAAATGGCAAAAAGTGAAGGGGAAAGTTGCCTGGTCCCCCTCGGCAGTCTTAGTGAAGTTTGATGATCTACCAAAGCAATTGCAGAATTGTATGTTTTGATTCAGTTAAAGAAGGATGATTTAAGATTTTCATAGAATTGCAAAAATAAATTTCCGTCTAATAAAATAATTGTGGCTTCCCATTTATTGATTAGATTCACCTATTAAATGAAATAACCTGCATGCGTTAGCGTCTTATTTTTAAGAAAACCCATGTAAAGCACATAACTACAGCATGTTGCACCTTGGAGGACTGAAATGTTACCCTGACATGTTCTTGTTTCACACCCAACAGATTAAAATTGATCTACATAAATCTTCGTAACAAATTGCCACATATCAAACAGTGCTGAAGGACCAGAGATAGTGATGTCATTTATCTATCTAAAGCTTCCATCAAGGCTCTTGCAGCTGTCAAGTGCTGTAATCCATGGAGGTCAGTAAGGTTAAGCCCGTAAATAAAATCATGTGCTCTTAGATTGTTTTTCACCAGCGGTTTGACACTGTAATCACTATGAACTGGCTAATAATAATGGTAATCCTTTTGGCAGAGATTTCGGATTTAGAGATTTAGAGTGCCTGTCCTTTGCCAGGTCCATTCAAAAGGCTCTGGGAGCAGACGGCCATTCAGCTGCACTGATTTTAGGTGGGGGCGGATGATTTACACCAAGCAACCAGAAGGAAAAGACAGAACCAATGGCTCTGAGAGAAAGGAAGAGGGGATTGTTCTTCAGAAAGGCATAGAAAAAGAACGGTCATGTCAAGGCTCATCTGGAGTTCTGTGCATCTTTAACACGGCATCTTATTAGCAGCCTTGATGAGTCACATCATTCTCCTACTGATGCCATTACCATCCACCATCACCCCAAACACACACACACAAATATCTGATGCCCACCATCAAAAAAGCCTCTGAAATTCTACCATTCATTTACTGTAATGCTACAGAAATATCATAATCACCAGTTCAGAGCACATTAATGGCCAAACCATTAATTAAGTCAGATTTACTAGTGGGAAACTCAAGTTGGCAAGATGTGATGTGTTTACCATGCACTGATGTTTTTACCATCTATCGAGTTGTACATTAAGTAACAAGCCAAGTCCGATTCCTCACCAGAACGTTAATGTAAATTCTGAATCGACATTCATGCTTATTTAAAAATTAACATAATTTGTGCATTCTCTTTTAGAGAGGAATGTCGTCCATCTAGCCACTCTACTGTATAGGCCTGATAGGTGAAGTACATTAGCTATGGTTGACTTTCTGGATGCAACTCCTACCTCCACAAGGGATTGCTGGAGCTCTGCATTAGTGACCATTAGGTTCTAGGTCACCTCTCTGATCAAGGCCCTTCCTCCCCGACTTCTAAGTTTGGTCAGGCAGACAGATCTAGGGAGAGCCCTGATGTTCCAATACTCCTTCCATTTCTAAATAATGGAGACCACAGTGTTTTTCGGGACCTTCAATGCTTCCAAATTTTCTTGTGTCCTTCCCAGATTTGTGTCATGACACATTGTCTGCATTCTACAAACAATGCCCTGGACTTCACTGCTTGTTTTCTACTCTGATATTCACTGACAACTGTGAGACCATATATAAACAAGTCATTCCAAACCATGTTTAATCAACTGAATTTACCACAGGTGGACTGAAATCAAGTTGTAGGAGCATCTCAAGGATGATCAGTGGATTTAGAGTATCATAGCAATGGTATTTATGGGTATATTTTGTTTAAAAGTTTCATATTTTTATATATTTAGGAGAATGTCTGAAAATGTGTTTTCACTGTGTCATTATGGGCCATTTTAGGAGCTTTTGTAAAAGAAATCTATAGAGATTATAGATTTAGAATAGGTCTGTAACATAACAAAATGTGGAAGAAGTGAAGAGGTGTGAATACTCTCGTGTCTGGTGGCACTGTAAATACTGTTAAGGCCAATACCCTGTATGCAGATGCTCTGTAGTGTAATAAGCTAGAAATCATGTAATAGGCCTAAGTGAAGTAAGCTAATAGCTTAGCTGTGTTAGAAATTTCTTATTAATGTGTGTGTCAATTGGTCTCCGATTTTAAGTTTGGCCTGTAGATTTTAAAATAAATTAAGGTAAAGTGGCCCCTTATAGTCAAGCATGAGCACACCAGAACGCACAGTGTGAATTTTTTTAAATGTTTTCTGTGCATTTAACCCATTTACCAAGTGAAGCAGGGGGCACAAGTGAAACAAGTGGTGCCTGGGGAGCAGAGTGTGGGGACAGTACTCTGCTCAAGGGTACTTCACTGATGATACTAGCAGACCTTTTAACTGCAGGGGCATTGCCTAAACCACTAGGCCACCAACTGTCCCACCAATATGATTATCAACATGCAAATTGCCAACAAATTATTGATGATTTATTTAGAGGGTAATGTTGAATCAACATATTTGAGTAATTTCAGGTAACTACGTTTAATCAAATAATCCCAACACTGCTTAAGTGACAGGCAACTTGACTTGGACACAGTGGGACTGTGTTGGTTTAGTGTTTGTTTAGGTATCATGTTACTACTGTTAATTATCTTCCTTATAATTATGCTTGTGCTCAACTCCTCATCCCATATTGTATGTTTGTCTGTGTTTTGTAAGGTCAGGAACACAGCTGTCCCATTTACCATTCTGATCAAGGTTGAAGAATGATGGAAAAAGCTAATGTTTACTTTATAATATATTATTATATACTATAGTGGTGCAAGAACAATTTATGGAGGACAGGATTTGGAGTTGATCAGGTTATTTCAGGTCAGGTGTTAGTAAGCATTAATTAGAATCTGTTCAATATATTCAATGTATGAAATAATTGCTCAATTTGTACTTACTATAAACATTGATGCCCCTGACTGGTCAGAAAATAGCCTTCATTATTAATAAACATGCAACAAAGACAAAAGAGGCCCTAATTAACCAGGAAAACAATAACAAATGTATATAAACTAACTTAATAATAAACATAGCTCTACAAAATATTTGTTAAAAAACAAAATAAATGAAAAATAATGGAACAAATTATGCCAGTTAAAATACTCATTCATCACAGCCTGCAGCTTTGGCTGGCATACAGGTTGCCAAATACTGAGGGATTTTTTGATGAACTTTTTGAAATGATTTGAAATGATGTAAACATCCTCAGGAGTGAAAGAGCTCTGCTGCTCTGCAGCAGTACTGGCCCACGTGCAGAGGAAGAGCAAAGGGTCTGCACTCTCTTCTGCTGGGCTGTCAGCAGAACTAATCTATGCCATGACTCACCAGAGATGAGGAAAGTCACTGCAAAAACGAACACAGTGAAAATATGGCGTTTTGTGTTGGTCCAATGCTGTTATGCTGATCTCTCCTATTGTTAAAAATGCAGGAAGACTTAATGTCCCAGTCTGCCGCAGTGCCTTGAAGTGTTCTTGGAAACAGAAAAGAACAGGAGTGTATAATTTTAAAAACATAGCTCTCTTTCAATCTAAGGCAAGCTCCACGCCTATTCTTATAAAGCACACAATGTTCTGGAGATATTTTAGCAAATCTGACTAAGGAAGGAGGTCTATAGTGGGTAGGGGTGTGCTAAATTTGTGTGACCTTTATTCTACCGTCTCAGCTGTGACAAGCAGGAATCAGTGTAAATGCAGGCTATTTAAGATTCACTGTCTACTGGTTTGATCCAGGTATATATAGACTGTATACATATTATGGTACAGGGGGTCTTCGAGTTATGCCACAGATCCAGTCCCTTGACAGTGATGTAACCCGAATTTTGGTGTAAGCTGAAACACAGCTTAGCCTAAGTCACTTACTGAAACTAACACAGTAATAAAATCATAAAAAAACAACTTAGCCATGGAAAAAAGAAAAGAAAACCCCCTCAGTAATACAGTGCATTACTGTGTATTCCTCCACCAAACCCAACGATACTAGCTCACCCACGTAGCCTGTACGAGGCTTACAGTTTAAGTCAAGTGGAAGTGAGCATTGTAAACTTGAAACGTTGTTTGTAGAGATTGTTGTTACTCAAGAATCCCCTTATAATTCAGAGTAATATATTGCATGTCATTGCCATTTAATCATGATCTTTACATTATTATGAACACTAGAGACTAATAACGTTTTGTTTTGTAACAATTATAATTACCAAAGCTACCCAATACATATGGCCATTATCTACTTTTTGTTTGTCTAGAGTTATTGATCTAGGCCTGTTACTTCCAGCATGACAAAGATTGCTTTAAGCAGTTTCAAATAAGCTTTAACACATGTTGAAATAAGCCTTAAAAACATGTTATACCAACAATATCATTAGTCATGTACGGCCAGCACATGAAAGGACAGGAAATTTGTCATTAAGCTATAAGGACACAAAACATTTTATTAAGAAAAGAAGATAAAAGACAAGCAAAACATCAAGAAATGAAAAAAGGTGAGATGAGGAAAGGGGGTGTAGAGAAAGGAAGAGAATACATTAGGAGCAAAAGAAGGGGAAAAAGATTATTACCAAAAAAAAGAGAAAACAAGGCTCTTTTCTGAGGAAAACTAAAATAGCATGCTCCATCTTAGCATTCTCCATTCCTATTACCCTCCCAACTGTCAGGACATGCGTGACTAGAGCAGATCCAACAGGCTGGTGGACTGCCTAATGGATCTGAGGTATTGAGCTTTCTCCCCAGCTTCCGTTTAGCGAGCAGCCCGGGCCAGATCAGAAGCCCCAGAGGGAAAAAAACTGCCATCTTGTTAGCAAGTAATACTAAATACTACAGAAAGTGTCTCCCAAGCTATTTTCTCCTCAGATCTGCTTATGCTGATGTACACACATCTGATTCCCTGAACCTGTCTCGGATTTCACATCCTCGCCTGTTAGCCTGAGAATTTTCGGAGGTCCTTTCACTTGAGAACATAAAACACCCTCCCCGCCCATGGCAGACATAAAGCACAGCTAAGGAGGCCATGAAGGGATTCAATGAATCTCCTATAGATTAGAGACCTTGAGTTAACGGCAGAGTAGGGAAGAGTAAAGGACAGAACTGCCAAAACAGAAATAAGAACACAAAATATGACTTAGAAATATGAGAGAACAGGGGGTTGGGAGAGAAAAGGATGAAGAAGTACAGAAGGCCAGAGATAAGGTGAGAAGAGAGGACGCTATAAAGAGGAAATCGGGAAGAAAGGAAGAAAAGAGAAAAGGCTTACTAATGAAATGCAGCATTCATAAGGTTATATGACACCCACATTAAGGTTTAGTTTATATTCTTTCAAGCATCATGTATTTTAAAGGCTGTTTTATTCAGTTTCAACAGATGTTGAAACAATCCTTTATAAAAATGTATAGAGGCTGTGACAGTGGTCATGAGAGGCTTATGCATGTGTCATAAAGGCTTAAGATTGCATACTATAGTAGTGTGTGGCTGAGAAAAAAGGATAAAATAAGATGAGAAAAGGGGAAAGTGGAGAGAAGAGAATAAAAGAGGGCCTTTGACTGACATTCTTCTCAAGAGTAATCATAAGTTACAGGGACAGTTACCCTGGAGCAACTGAGGGTTAAGTGTCTTGCTCAAGGACACAATGGTAGAAAGTAGGGATACGGGTGTAATTAGGTGGAAAAGAAGGGAAAATAGAAGATTGTTATAGAAAAAGAGGAAAGAAATGAAAGAACAAAGAAAGAGATGAGAAAAAAGGGAAGAGGGAATAGAGGAAATGAATAAAATCAGTGATGAGAAGAGAAACGGGAAAAAGGGCTACAAATAGAAATAGGTGTGGATGAGATGAGAATGTGAGAAAAGGAACAGAGTGAAGATTAGAGGAAGGAAGGAAAAAAATTATATGATGTGAAAAAAGAAAAGGAGAAGGGGGAAAGGAAAGAGAAAAAAAAGAGAAGAAGAGAAGATCTGCTGGATGTTTAGAGGCAGCTTATAGTCTCCAGCCACGTCTGTAGAAAGGACAAAGCCTCAGTGAGTCACGTTAGACAATGTAACAAATCTGCCCATGTACGCTGTCACCATGGACGCACTGCGCTCCATCAGCCGTGTTCATGCTGATCCACACCGCATCCATTTTAGCCATAGCCACTCCACAGCTCACCGCTCAGACCCTCATTGACACTCTGCATCGTGTAAAGTATGGCTTGCAAATATAAATGACTTGGCATCATGGTAAGAATTTAACCAATATGTGGGATTATTTAACCCTTAATCTGTGGATGATTATGTGTTCTTATTTACATGTGTTTTTGTCCAGTGTTTAAAGGGCCAATATCACAGAAACCTGTGTTTTCCTCCCCTTTGAACAATGGTGTTTCGTGTAGTGTGTGATAATATGTTTTATTTAAAACATATGATTACCTCAGTTTACATGGAAACTAAATTGTAAGAACAGCCTATTTTGAATTTAGCATTTTTGTGAAATAATCACAAAATACGCAACAGTTCTGCCAGGCATATTCATTTTGCTTTTTGAATAAGTAAGCCAAATACAAGCAGCCAAGCAGCAGAGGTAATTTACATACACATGTCAGACCTTGAGGCACAGTAACTAAAAACTACATGGTTAATTTTGACTAACAAAATTCATTTATGTAAAAATAAACATATACACCGTAGATTTGTTGACTATAGGTCACTGCAGATATATCAGTCTATGGCACATTTATGGCTCCTTTAATCAACAGGTCACAATGGGATTCGCCATATTGGGGGTGGGAGTGTTGCCCATAATAGCAAAGAATCACCCCTGCAGAAGAGCTCACGACTCCACTGCGGGGATTAAGAAAAAGGAGAGATTATGATGCTGCTGCACCCTGGCTCCCTCGACAGCCCCAGCTGCAGTTTCAGTGAGCAAAACCCTCTTCCTTCAAACTGTGACGGCTGTAACAAAACTCTGTGAAATGCTAACCTTACAGGAGAGGGACAAATCATTCCAGATGTTCATGTAGGATAATGCATCAAGAAATTGTTATTTTGGACCATTCTTCATTCAGTGCAATGCACAGCATACACATATTTTTTTAATGGTGTTTGAACATTTTTGATGGTGTTTTATAAGGAAGCAAAAGTGTATTCAAAAGCAAGTCACCTGAGTATAACAGTGGCACTAACTACCTAAGTTCAAACATCTGCCTTTGTAAATGAACTGGGTGGAGAGAAAATCAATCCTAAGGTTATTTTCTTCAGTGCCGAAAAAGGAGTTTGTTTTCATCTGTAAAACCATTTGCTTGTTGATTAAGTGGCATGTTTTATTTTCGCATTTCTCAATCTGCTACATGGTACAATTAAACCATAATGTGAATTACATTGCCATTTTAGTCAATATCCCATTTTCATTGAGTGCCAGGTGAATCAGAGGCAGCTGTTCCTTGATAATGTGACCGTCTCCGCAGCCATCACAATTGATGTTGATTTTAATCCTCCGCATCTGCCATTTATTCTCACCTCTCCAGACCCAATACAGCAGCAAGCCATGACTTGGCCAGTCCAGAAATAGCTCTACCCAATGGTCAAGTGGAAACAGATCATGTGACATGGGGACCCCGGCTGGGAAGAGCAATGGATCCAGAATACCCATTTCACTTTGCGAGGAACCTCATCCTGTTTCCTTCTGACAGTCCCTACCTCTATATCAATCCTCTGACGGCCCTCTTAAGGTTGAATAGCAAAGAGGAATGCAGCACAGAAAGATTCACAAATCAAACTGTGTATTTCAGTGTAAAATAAAAGACTTTGGTGGACCAGAATGGGAGTAAGGTAGATGAACTCGAGATGAACTCATATGCAACAGCTACCAAGGGAACGCATGAAAATGTACGTTCCCTAAGAGTCCATTAGAAAAGTGTTTGGAACAAGTGTTTAGTAACATCATCGGTAATCTGATTCAGTATCTGTATCTGGGGAAATAATTGTGTGCTTCAGGGTGGCTAAGGAAAAACACTTTTGCTTATTTTTTGTTTGTTTTTTTTCTTTGGTTGAGTCAAAAAAGACCTATAAGTAGTGAAAGGAAGAGAAAGACATGCTGATATCTGCAAGCCTGTTTTCAACATTGGACTTCAGCACAATATACCCCAACATGACATTTGTTAGATCGAACGGCCTCATACGCTACTGAGGATAAGTGCATTTTACACAGTGCAGTGACATTTTCACGTAAGTCCGTCATTACATAGCATTTCAGGATCACAGACCACTTATCACGACCACCATTACTCACATCCAGTTCTATTTTTTTCCTTCTTCCAGTCTGATAGAAACCAATAAGCCATGGATGGATCATTCAATCTGTCCCTAAATAGTGACTGTATCCAGGCAAACTCTACAAGGCTGCAAGGTTGATGTAATACAAAAAAGGTCAGAAACCATCAGCTTAGGTCATTCTCCACCAAAAAGCCATCCAGTTCTACCACAGATTGCCATCCTTTAGCCTGCTGCAAGGTCATTTTGATGAGGAGCACACTAAAAGGTATAGTAGGTATATTTCCATGTTGTATTACATAAAATACGCTAGGCAACAGCTTTATGATCCCATTAATACCAAATAAAACCAAGTACAGGCTACAAAATCGTAATAATTTGGCATTAACAGACAGATGCTATCCCTCTCGTTCAGGCACGAAGGTGAAGGGGCGAGGCTAGGGCTAACGTTCCTCCTCACATAGATGACGGTAAAATCACCAATTAATTAGCAAAAATATTTTTTTAAAGTGCTTTATCGGTACATCAGTATAAAACACGATATATTAACCGACCTAAAGGCAAAATATTTCACATTTTCCTCCTTTCCCCATTTCACATTTTCCATGACTGACCAACCGTCATCTCTCCCAAATGTGAATAGCACAGATGATGCACGAGACCCACTAACGGATCATTTTAAATCATTTTTTGTTTATTCTCTTTCATGTCATTTTTGTATTTAAGTGTAAAACATTGCCCTTGCTTGCACATTTTGATACAATATTCGAATGCACCTTAATGCATTTCGGTTTTCTCATCTATGATATATCTAAATGTGAGTGAAAATAGGCTAATTATGGCCTTATTAACGAGAGCCTTCGGATATTTTGCCGATTTGCAGTATGTACCAGGCTAATATAATGCACCAATGTATAAAAAGCAGCTAATATGAAAAATAACTTACATTTCAGTGTGATTGGCTGTTTTCAAGAAGCTCCCGTAGTGGATCTCCCCGTTTGTGTTGTTCAAGAGGGGCAGTTTTTTTTTTTCAAAAAATATATATCTATTGGTAATGATGCGGGAAATATCAGGTTTACTCAGTATTTCCCTGGAAGAAGAGAGCAGTGTGTGGATGGAGGCTGCTGCCTTTACTATGCTCCTTCGAGTACACCCCCATCCCTCCCGTAGGACTGAACCATTCATCTGAATAGAGGGATTGTAAATATTATCTGCAGTTATAGTCATACATGCAGTACGAGATGTGTGTATAACATGACTATATGACATACTAGCAAACGATGAGTTTGTTGTTAAAATTGTGTTTTTAAAACATGTGAAGTAAGCGCCATATCTGCCAGTGTGAGATGGGCGTCCTCCCCGCAAGGCTTAAACCACTAGCGAGGTAGTCTAATATAAATGAAGGTCGTATACTGCACATATGTACCCTGTAAGAACGTAAAAAAGGGGGAGTGCCCGCGCACATGCAATTGCTCGTGCTCATAATTTAGTTAGTAGCTGAATTTCCTCCACAGTCTACAAAAAGCATGCATTAACTGATGCGTACACATCAGTGGACAAAAGTATTGGGACGCCAGACCATTCCACCAACAGGGAGTTGGTCCCTTATTTGCAGCTATAGCAGTTTCCACTTATCTTGGATCGTTTTCCTCAAGATTTTTTAAGTGTTTCTGGCACAATTTGCGCCAGCATTGCATTCATGAGGCCAGGCACTGAGGAACGAGAAGGTGTAGTTCACAGCCTCAGTTAAAGCTCATCCCAAAGATATTGAAGGGGTTCGCAAGGTGAACTCAGGTTTCATGGCGCGTCTGACTATACATGACACGTCTTATGTATTATATGGTACAGTATTTGGCATACAGGCCCCTAAATATCAAAACTTAACAAATTTCTAACTAAGTGCAACAATATCGTGCATTATTCTGGTATGGTGGTCTATTCTCAGTGCTGCACTCGTTTGCTAATTCTTATGTGAAAAGGCCTGAATCTGTTAAAAGGCAGGAATCACGTGTTCGCTAATTCATCTGTTAAAAGTCAGGAATCATAGCAGTTATCTTTTTTGTCTCCGAAAGACGACTGGAGCCCCAGTGATATTAGTAATTGTTTGTTGTTCAGAAAGCCGTGCACTGACTTCATTTAATTGCTGAGCAGCGACAGTAGGACGCAGCAGGTGAGACCTGTAGCTAACGCTGGATACTTAAGCTGCAGCCGCTCTGAACCAGCCTGCCAGGCTAACGCAGTGCTTAGCAACAGGCAGGGTGATGATGTGACCGGATTTTCAAATAAGGCTGCATGCATGTCAGGGGTGCATCACTGGTAAGGAGTGCATCTAGTGACACCTGTCAGACCTGGGAACACAACCAGCCTAGCCTGGGCAATTTATCTTCAGAATCAGAATAAACAAACTTTATTGAGCTTGGAAGAAATTGCTCAAGCTATGACTACACAGACACCCCGAGACTGTGATGCACTGTATGTATAAACTACTAATAACATCATTGGTGGCCTGAGCTCTGTTATTGTACATAATAGAGATCAGTATTAATACTGATAAAGTAGTAATATTCACACAGTAAAACTACTGCCAATAATATTAATAAGGTACTGCATAAAATTAAATAATTTAGCATCTATAATGCCATAAAATGTTTCATTCATTGTTTACTTGTGTCTTTAGTCTTTGATTCGCTCACCTCACTTCTTATCGGACAGGTTTTTGAGTTTGAGTCGTTTGTTCATCACCTGACAGCACAATTAGCTAACCAATGCAGCCTGAGTCAGAAAGAGAATTTAAAGGTTAATCTCTGGAGTCTTCGGGTTTGAGTCGTACGTTCTTTATGTGACAGCCCCATAATGTTAAGTAGAGATCGACCGATATATCGATTTACCGATATTTTTCCCGATATGTAAGCATTTTACCATAATTGGTTATCGGTTTTGTAATATTAGGTTTTCCGATAAACACCACCATCTGGAAGAATTGCGCGCATGATCGCCATTGCAGCAGACGTCTGAGGGGAAACTGC
>JBBKCR010172540.1:0-15154 GCA_037577295.1 Ladigesia roloffi | reverse complement strand
CACACACACACACACACACACACACACACACACACACACACACACACACACACACACACAGGCACACACACACACACTGTGAGTGTCAATCTGTCCCAGGACATGGTTCGAGAGAGCTGACCATGCCCTCGGTCAGTTACATAAAAAATTTACATTTGATCTCATCCAGCATCTTAATGAAGCAGTTTTGTACAGTAAAACAGACCATAAACTGTTACACGTCTCATAAATATTCACATAAACATGCCAGAGTAGTTCATAACAAGCACAAGTAGCCACATGTCCACAGATACAGCTCAGGGTTAAAGCCATTCTTGAAATCTTCAAAATTTCCAGCATTTCCAACATTTTCTAGGTTCATATATTTTCCCATTTAGATTTCTCACTCCACCCACAATGCAAATTACGACCCAGCAGTGCACCCTGATCATTTACTCTCAGTATTAGAGCTGTACGATATGGACAGAATGTAAGTATTGTGATTATAAAGCTACAAACGGCCATTGCAAATAATTTAAGGGATCAAAATCATTAAAAAGGCTCACCCCACAGTCCATTATGGATATCAAGAGCTTTCAAATCAGTTTGTGACATCACAAAACCCATACATTTCCATACAACTCCTTATTAAGCCTGAAGCAGGTTAGCCCCGCCCACTCATGCTGAAGTTCTAAGGAGTGTTTCAACCCCATGCTGCCTTTTGAATGAGCTGCAGTACAGGACAGCCAATCAGAAAAGAGACAAAAGCAGGCTGTTTAATTCTACGGTTGTAACATTTAAGAATGTGTTTTGATGAATTATGAAATCTTTTTGGTACACAAACACCAACACCTCAAACATCAAGACCTGACACAGAATGAAAATGTAGAATACCGGCCCTTTAAAACCACCTCAGCCAATCAGTGGCTATCATGGTTAAAAATTGGCCAAAACAATTTGACTTCAGTGAGATTACATGAAGGCATTGATTCATCAAAACACAGAGCTGTGATTGGTTACATATGGTTTACATATTGCAGCCTCCCGCAGTATCAATATGGCAGAAACAGATATCATGAAAACGATTAACAGGTATTTTATTGGGCACCCCTGCCTAGTATGATCACATTCTGTTATAAATGTAAATGTGAGTGATATCTTCTCCTGAATATCTGTCTTAAATATGCAGGCATCCAGAAGACTTCTACATTTTCCAGAGTTTAGTTCTACCTGTATATAAATAAAATGGAAAATAAATAAGGAAAATTATATCACATAACAGCTTTAAAAGCATGACGAACTTGAACATCTCAATTTTTCGCTTAAAACAAAAAACACAAAATATTTCCTGTAAGAACTGAATTTAGATGCGTTGAGCTTCTTTCTCCTGCACCTGAGTGAGTGAAGATACATCTGTGGTACAAAACAGAGATACAGCAGTGTGATGATTAACTGCAGTTCCCATGCAGCCTTGCACAGAACACACACTCACACTCACACTCACACACACACGCACAGGATTGTAGTCATATCTCATATTGTTGCAGTTTGAACAAACACCTGGATCTCCATTCATCTCACTTCTGTTTCATTTGAATGGACTAATAGACCATAATGTTCATGAACATATTTCACATTAGGTATGTTTTATAAGACAGCAACAGTATGCAAGACTGTCTTACCCTTGTAGCTGACTGTTACATAAGCAATATGAATATATTTTTTTGTACAACTATTAAAGTTCAAGCCTATTCTTGCCCAGGTCCATATATCCCCTTCCCTCGTGTTTTGTTTGTCTACAAATAATTGTCCAAGCATCTTTGAGTATTTTGAAAAGCGCTTTATAAATGCAATGTATTATTATGATTATTATTATGAGGATGATGATGATGATGAGGATGATGATGATTATTACTATTATTATTATTAAGGGCTGTTGCTTCCCAGCTGCCGATTCTAAATTAATACTTATTGGACACGAGCAGTGTCTGTTTCTTATCGCTGCCTGACTTTCTGGTTCACAGAGAGAAACCTAAAACTCCTGCCCCGTTACTAAACAGAACGGAACATCAATAGGACGAGGGCTGTGTTTCCCGGTTCCCTGAACAGGACCAGGTGTGTTCAGGGCCAGGAGGTGCTACAGTGCTGACACTCTCTGAAGGTTTGAGCAGGTGTGTTTTTGGGGTGATCTGTCGGGTCGTCTGGACTCACTTGAACTTTCTTAAAGGGGCTCCAGCAGAAGCACATAATTAACCCAGCTCAAACTAAAACTGATGATAAGCAATATCCATATCTTAAAAATGTTTATCTTGTTATGTTTAATCATTTCTCCTGCATGACTGGAATTGTGGAGTATAAACTTTTAAACAATGCCACATTTGTGTTCCTAATACTATTGTAATGATCATAATCATAATTATTATTATTGTAATAGTATTGTTGTCATTGTTGTTTTTTTCATTATGAAAATATATATCCAGTAGTTTAGTTTTGCATCTTTTACATTTTACATTTATTTTTGTCACCCAGGGCCACTGAAACTAACAGAAACATCAGAAGTGCAAAATAAACCTTACCTAGAAAATAAATGAAATGTATTTTCTATTAAATGAATCAATTATACCAATGACTCCCAGCTGCTAGGGGCTAATTATGTCTTGTAGTGCAGTGGCCTGGTGGTTCGGGCATTCGCTCTGCGATCTGGAAGTCGTGGCTTTAATTCCCAAGACTGCTAATCAACTCTGAGTTTCACAGCACAGTTGACTACAGCAGCTGGATTAGTGCAAAAAGTCGCATTACTGTTTACATTTGGGTCTGTTCTGGTTCAGATCATTTTCTCACCACAATTGCACCGCTCCAGGGTTCGATTGAAAGCGTACGCTGTTTTGGTCGCTTTTGGTGCAGTCTCGGGTGCGATTGATGCATTCGAACATGCCCAAATGAACTGACCAACTGGTAAAACAAACTCTAGTGCGTTTCAACTGAACTAAAACCTACAGATGACACCAGAGGACCCAGCCCTGCCCAGGTCCAGCTTTTCCCTCTAGCTTCCAGTTTCTGTTTTACCTGGGGTGTTCTCCCCCCCTGCACCTGATTTGACGCATTTGACAGGAGAACAAGAAACACTTTTGTGTTGCAGAAGGACCGAGGCTCCTGAAGTCACGTTCTGGCACAGAGGACTGGTCATTCTTTCCCTGCTTGAGACGGACACACCTGGCTGCCTCCTGTAATAAAGGGCCCATTTCTGCGATAGACAACCTTTCCTTGGCTTGTTCGAATCAAAAGGATTTCGATGCACAGTCAAAACATTTCAGAACTTCCACTATCCACACAGTCTTCATAAGGAAACTCACACTGAAGGCATAAGCAGTGTTGTAACCTGTGAAAAAGTCTGGATGGCTGGAATGGAAGAACTGGGCAGAATTAACCATGGACTGTGTGTAATGTATAGTTTCTTAAAGGACCCGGACATCTGAAATTGTCTTATTCTTCTTACACCACTGAGAATTTTGTTAATGACTAAAAACAACTTTCGTTCTGACTGTTGGACCTCTGTTAAAAACTTTTTTTTGACAGAGAGACATGTGAAGGGTGTTCTTTTCCACAAATGTACCATCATCCACATTCCATACAGAAATTACGCTTGGGCCCTCCCATGATTAAAAAAAAATGCTACACAATTTTATTATAAACCAACATTAGAAACTAGAGATGGGCCCGATTCGATGCGATAATGGTATCAGGTTCCGATGTAGTCATAAATCCGTTATCGAATATCGGTCAGACAGCCCCGATTTCTATATTCCAGTTTGCAGCTTCTGGGACCTTAAACTCGATGCTTTAATACAAGCAGACATCTGTTGACATTTTTCCAAAAACAACTTACAGCAGGCAACCCAACAGTGAAAGGAATATCAGAGAAGACCTCTTTAGGGTTCTATTGTCTAATGCTTTGCTGTTTTTTTATTTTAATGAGAGAAAACATCTCTGGCCATTAAAAAATATACCTATAAACATAACATATAAAACATATAAAAAGTTTTGTCGATTTGAATAGTAAATACAATTTTATGAGACTCCCAGAACCCATCACTACCATTTTAGGAAATAAAACTATGCAAGTGGCTCGTTTAAGTATTGTGAGAAAATCCTAATCCAAACAATTCTTTGTTTTTCTACAGTGTAAAAAGTTACAAATGACTAAAGGTAACATGCAGAATATGAGCCCTTTAAGGACAAACTCAAATGGCACATTCCACCAATATCTGATTAAATATTCAGCCTTTTTTGCAATGAGCCGAATCGCATAAAACTGTCCATGCCAAGATTCAGCGTTGATAAATGCACATCAAGTAAATGTTACTGTGTAGAGAAGAGTCCTGTCTAGCACTATTCTTTAAGGTGTCACCATGTGTGACTGGGGGGTGAGGTGGGGGTGGGGGTTTCAGGGCACGTTCTGAGTGAGTCACGGAACGTCTGAGTCAAGAAGTCTGCTTGATCTCCAGTTCCAGAAAAACCACATAATGCTGTGTTATGATGTGAATAATCCACGGCGCTCCTCAGTGCCTATGACTCTGTCCAGGCTAGTTGTAGGGACAGACATGGAAAACACTGAACGTCTTTCTTACTATGTTACTGCAATCTGGGATTGGAGGTCACTTTTGGTCATTTGAAACATCTAATACAGTCACATCACTGACAAATGGCAAATTAACTGCACATATCTTTATCAGATTTCTGAACGTCACTGCCAGTGATAATCCAAATGTCCTTTTACATATATATATATATATTTATATATATATATATATTTCTTTTCTTTTTTTTTTGGTTTTGTTTTGTTTTGTTTTTTTGGTTTTTCCTTCTATGTAAATATACACATACATGTATGGGTTATATATACACATATATTTCCATATTTGTGTTTTTTGTATTAGTTGTAACGTGTAGTTTTTATTTGACCGTAATTGAATCTTTTTCTATTGTTTTGCTGCTTTTACTTTCAACTGTCCACTTACTGCCACAGCAATGCAACTTTCCCACTTCTGGGACCAAAAAAATTTTATTTTATCTTATCTTTAGGAGTAATGTATAAAAGTGTCCTGTAAAATGTTCCACCAAACTGCAGTCTTCTCCATGCAAGCTCAATTATCCCATGACCCTCCATCATCATTTCAGCTACTGCATGCACAGCTACGTAAGGCCAATTTTACAAATGACTGGGTAGAAAACATATGTGTATGATTCAGCTCCCTGCCAGAGGCGTTTCCAATCCATGCTCAACAGACAATATAGACACGCCTTTGTACAAAGGTCTCGGTTCAGAAGGAGCCCAAAGCTCCACTGAAGACGACCAGGTTTCTTTGGGTTCATCAGCTAATTCCCTGAGGTGAGTCAGCTCAAAACGGTGCCATCTTCTCAAAACGGCTATGTTTTAGTGTCTCACTTTCATTTCATTTAAATTATGGGGTCTTGGGGCTTATATGCTACAGAGCGCCACTTCAGCAGGTCATTGTGTTCTTCTGGAAAAGCAACAACTAAACAGCTGCTTTATGAGAACATGCAGACAACAAACAGGACTCATGTAGCATAAAGTGCTATTTATAGCTTGATGTGACCACAGTCTGTGTACACCCTTTTATAATGGTTTCTTTATGGGCTCTTTAGTACAGGCTTAAGAATGGACCTATAGAACAAACCACGACAACTCAACGACAGGTTCGAAGGTTTGAATCATTCTTTTCCTGGTTTTGCTGTTTGTATCTTTAATGTACATTTAAGCAAGAAATGGGCTCGTTTCTTTTTTAGTCATAAGTTTTAGTACTTGGGTTTGCAGCTCTTTTCCCTAGAAGTATAGATCTACAGTCATAATCAGGGAGATCCAGTCTTCAAGACCATTATCTGCTTTAAAAAGAGCCGACATTTCTGCATTTTTCCGTGTAAACAAACCAGTGGTGTGAATGATTCTAGTTCATTTTGATGTATTTTACATCAAGCCACACTGAAATTTCGGCAGAATTGTGACTGTATTGTCATATATAATAATGCTGATATTTTTAAATAATCTGTGGAATTACCCTGTAACCCTGAGATATTTAAACCTCAGATTTGAATGCAATGTTTTTTTTTATTATTTTCAATCACTTTGAAAGAACGTTATCTAAAAACCGTAAAAAATGATTGTATTGTCCAACAAATCAAACAAATTGATAATAAGCATTCCCAAAACAATGTAACATTCAGAATATACGAACTCTCATCAAATAATAAAGGTAGCATGGAGTTTCTTTAACAAAGTGACAGAAAGCTCTAACACTGGTCTGATGACCAACACTGACATGTGAAAACCCTGAAAATGGATTTCAGTGACGAAGGCAGACGAATACATTGCCACAACATGATCAGGTAAACGAGATGATCTGATATTAAACCATATTTTTAATGGGGAATCATCCAAAATCACCCCATTTTTGTCCAGCGCCTGAGTTTCGACTCTGAAAAACTTTTCTCCAACGAATTCTTTCATCAGATACTATTAGCAAATACACCTGGCGACTTTAACTGATCCACTTTTTAAGCAAACGTTGACCTTGTTACAGTACTAATAACTAGCTATAACACTGTCTGAACAAAACAGGTCCTATCCACAAATAAGCCAGCAGCAGCTCGCTCCGTTAATGTTTAACAGCTCGCTCGTCCGATGTCTGCTGTCAAAAAAAGAGCGAGAAAAGGCACAACTTGCTTTTTGTGCTTTCGGAACTCACCGATCTTTTTCTCGGTCATCTCCCCAAAGTGAAAACCAGAGAAAACTGGAACAGAACGAGAGGACGGAACTCTCCCAGTAAACCCCCCTCTCTCCGACTGGTGCCTCTTCTTCTAATTTAACCTACAAATGATGAAAGAAAGAATCGCGTAAATCGGACCGCAGTGATGGACAAAAATGGGTTAAACAAGTTAAATAAACCAAAGGGCACAGCGAGTTACGGATTGTGAAGAGAACAGTCAACAGTGTTTTCAACATTGTGACCATTTAGAAACACTTTGAAACACTTTAAAATGTTTTAAAACGATTTTAAATGTGTCACATTTCTGCTCAGATTAGGTCTTTTCTTAGCTTTGTCAGTTATTTACTGGGATCTGGGAGACCCATGATGCCGAATGTTCTAACAACATTTCTGGCAAGACACTTTGAAATAGTAACAGTATCCCAAAGGCATTCCACACATAGTTTCTAAAGACCTCCAGAATCTATGAACACAGGAGTTTTCAGGTTCTGTTCTGTTATTTTGTGGATATTTTGGTCTAATAAATTAAGAAATGGGCTCCAGCAAAAAAAAAAGAATGAAATTATACTCAAAACAAATAAATATTAAACTGGCATGCATGAAGGATGGAACTGAAATGAGCAACGATATTTGAACACAAAAGCCAAACAATTTTGGTTTGGAAATAGAATTGCATGGGACTGTAATAATGCAGCTCAGTACCTTCCCCCAGTCCACTCATTTACAAACCAAACATTCCAGTTTTGAAGAAGTTCATCACCTTTTTTACTTGGGAGTTATTCATCCTGACAGAAAATGAGCATTTTTCCTAAATCGCGGCAGTAAACTCTCTCGATTCACCTCCGTCCGAGCAGAAAAGCTCTCACCTTGTTCCCTTGCCACAGGTGAAGTCCTCACCCCCTCCAACAAAGACATGAAGTTGGAAACCCAGCTCTTTTTCTCACAACATCCACTCTGACATTTTAGGCTTCTCCCCCGGGTTCTGACTCTTTTCTATTCCTTCACAGAGAGCTGTTTCTCTCGCGATTCGTCCCTTTGCGCTTTTACCCTCTAACTGTTCCGAAAAGACGAAACCTGCTCCTTCCGGTCACTAAATTATAAAGGTGCGCTGCCAGTGATTTTTCCCCCACCCGTATTCCGACAAGTCCCGCCTCCTCGCGCTCTGATTGGCAAGCCCGATCCCTCCTTTTCTGTTGCGATTGGTTTCGCGTTTTTGCTCTGAGACTGACTGTGAGAGCGAAGAAAGCGGAAGGGGCGAGGCCTGTAAAAACAGGTGGAAAAAAGAAAGAGAAGCAGCAGGTGTTTTCTCCTTCAGCCTGGAGAATGTGAATGAATGTAGTTAAAACGAAACTTGTGAGATCTGTTTGTATTTAATGTATTTTAAACTATAGTGTTTAAACTATAGTGTTTCATGTATCTATTAATTACGCGTTTAGTTAGGCTACTAATTCCAACAGCACTGTCGGACTCACATAATAACACACACTATATGCAAATGAAGGCTGCACAAAGAGACACTTTCACTAGAACAAGAGAAAAGACATCAAAGAGAAGCTGCTGTTTTTTTACTCTTAGAAACAATAGAGAAATACTTTAGCAATAATAAAATATCTGCACTCAAAATACGAGTATTAATTATATATTAATTCAATTTATTTCAGTTTTAAAATGTGCGTACAGAAGTATAATATGTGAGTACCTGAGTACACATACACACATATGCAGTATTAATCATTATGTAAGGTTTACATCCCATTCACACTTTACAGAGACATTGTTGTATTGTTTATTTTTTTGTTTATTTTTCTCATACAATGCACATCTTTGAATGTTGCTGTATGTTTCTAGTGTACTTAATTATCCTTACAATATAATACTTCATGCTTAAACTATTTCAAAAGTTTAAATATTTTTCTAATAAGGTCCTTAATATTTGACTTTTAAATGAAATCTAATACAAGTCTGATGCAGCCTGATGACAAAATAATTTTAACTAAAGAAACAAGCTTCTTTTTATGGCGTAACAGAAACGAAAAGCAGAAATGAGAGTACTCTGACCTGGTTGCTCAAAGCTGCTGTTTTTGTAGATCTGTGGGCGAGTTTGTAGCGAGGCAGCTGAGATGGGTGTGGGTCACTTTAAGACCAGATGGCTCTGGATTTCTGTAATAATTTCAGGTGAGATTAAATCTGTCTTTCATTTAATTTATATCACCTTCTAAAAAAGCCTTCTCTTTGAATGTTTACATCTCTCTTTTAGCAAAATAGGAAGCATCAGCAGTCCATGAAGGCACCAATAAATGTCCTTTGTGTGGTGCCACTGAAAAACCATGTTGGGTTCCTCAATGAAAACTGAGCTTAAATGTTCTTTGAGCAACCAAATAGTTTTGTTTTTTGTTTGTTCTCTGTGATTTTACTCTTTTTGATCTCCTGCTGTATTTGTAAGCTTGTTGACTTAATCAGAATATAAGTGGTAGTCTCATTTTTATGGAGAGACAGAATATCAGCCAAAAAGAAACAGCATGTTACATTAAAGTTATGAATTGATTTTCATGTAAAACAAGTATATGATCCCCAGGCAGAATGTGACTTAGTGCTGGAGGAGGAACCCTGGCTGGCACAGCAGTGATGTTTCTTGTAGTCAGTCTCCAGGTGTGAACGTCTCAGCAGGGATTCTGGTCCTCTCCTTTTTACAGAAGCTTCTGCTCCTCCACAGAATTTCTACAGGACTGAGGTCTGGAGACTGGGTAGAACTCTACAGGACCTTCATGTGCTTCTACTTTAGACACCCCTTTGCTACCTTGGCCATATGTTTAGGGTCACTTGTCCTGCTGGAAAAACCAAAATTTTGGTCACACAGCACTTTCTCCTAAACCTCCTCTGAATCATTTCGATCTTCACTGACAAACTTCAGATTGTCTGTATCTGTGGCAAGAGGCAGGATTTCAGTCCATTATCATATACTCAGTCACCAAAAGTGCTCCTTGTGACTGTGGACCCAACTGCCATCAGATAATTAACAAGCTCCTTCTGTGCAGTTCAGGTCTGATCTCTCACCATTCTCATGATCAAACACCCCATGAGGCGAGACACTGCATGGAGCTCCAGACTGAGGGCAGTTTTATATTTTGTCCATTTCCAAGTAATCACACCAACAGTGTCTCCTTCTCTCCAAGCTAATTGCTGATGATCTTGTAACTCATTCCAGCCTGGTGCAGGTCCACAGTCTGGACTCTAATGTCCTTTACAGCTCTCTTGTCTCACCCATGGTGGTGGAGAAGTTGGACTGGAAGAAACTGGTTTTGACAGGTGTGCTTTACATACATTCAGGTCAAGAGTATTGATTGATTGATTGTAATCTGTGTGCTACATTGAAACACAGACATTCTGGAGCAAAACATCTGTCTGGGTTGTAGTGAATCAAATTCTTCTTTCACTCAATTACTTACCAGTCAATATATAACGTTCATGTAACATGTTTTTCTTGATTTTTGGTTGATGTTCTGCCTCTCCATAAAAATGAAACTACCTCATAAATTAGAGACTCTTCAAAAAAAGTGAAATATTCATTAGGGGTTAGATCATTATTTCCCCCATTGTACATTTAATTCTGAGTGTGAACAGGTTTGTTAAAGTGAGGATTCTACTTGTAGTGATACTGAGAAAAACAATTTCATTACTGTTATAATAGTAATTCCCTAGATCCCATCCACTTCTACATGGAACTCCAGCCCTGACAGCCTGCAGGTGGGTTGGAGCTTCCATTCACAATCTGACAATTACCTGACACACATATTGATTCAGTTGCAGTTGCTATATAATAATAATCCTCCAGATCAATAACGAAATTATGCACCTGGGACTCAAGGGGCTAAAGCAAAGTTTGCAAGGAGAAGCAAAAACTGCAGACTGTTCCACAGCTTGCTATCTCAAATGGGATATTTGTATTCTTTGACGAGTGCTAGATGTATGTGTGTGTTTCCCTGGAATGATAAGAGCTGGAATGATCTGTGACGTTTAAGTTTTACAGTAAAATAAAATGGGTTTGAAACCTCTTTCAGTGACTCACAGTCTTCTGCTATCAGGTCTCAAGCACAGAAGGTACCTATTGTAGTTGAAATTGTTAGAAATCCTATTATTGTATGTTCTGACATCAGAGTCCAAGGTCACCCATAGAACCCCTGGGTGGATTTTGATTACGTTTGGTTCAGAAGATTCAGGAGTGTTCAAATATCTAAGTACCAAATTTGGGATCAATCTATCCTCTATAGCATCATCAACAGGCCGATTCAGAGGTATGTTTTTGCTTATAACATTGAAACATTCTACTGAATTATTTTAAAAAAATGCTTTTTAAGCTAGATCTAGATCACTGATCCTATCACCATCAAGATTTGGGTTTATATTCTATATGGGTTTCGGAATAAGAAGTGCAAGCGATATCACCCCTGCCATCCCATGAAAGATGATGGTGAATAGACCATAACTGGGAATGAGCCAGTCTCATGAAATTGGGCAGGAGGGAGCTATTACAAAAATAGAAAAAAAACCTTACATCTTTTTCTTGGAAACTAAAGCAGATGCAAAATAGGACTAAATTTGGCATAGTTTGATTATTCTGTAGAGCCATGAAAGAGAGAAATTTACCCATTTGCCCAGTTTTAGAAAAAATGAAAAAAAAATTGTGAACTTGTCCTAGACCTGAGATAAAAATCTCTAGCGACATTTATCACTGTTACCCACTCCTATAACTGTGTATAATAATAAGCTCAGTCAGACCCAGTCAGCTCAGTAAGATGTAATTAGTTAATGTTTCCTTTCTTCTGTGTAGGTGTTTTGGCTGGCGATTGGCTGGTAGATGTTTCAGAGAATCTAGTTCTTGCTGATCGGGGTTCTTCTTTGACGGTGTCATGCCATTATGACTTCCCTGAGGATCCGGTCGAAGGGAAACCTCGCAAAGTGATTTCCGAGATGTGGTGTCGGAACCAGAGCTTCTGCATCACGCCGACATACGTCTACCACAGCGATGGAATCTTCCCAGACCTCGCCTTCCAAGGCAGGGTGAGATACCTGGGCTCCACTGGCTCCAAAGACTGCTCTTTCAGGATAGACGACCTGAGGCCCTCTGACAGTGGTGTGTACATGTTCCGCTTCATCACTGACCACACTGTGAAAAAACTGCCTGGCCAGAAGGGATTCATTTTACACGTCAAAGGTACAACTAATTTCAGTCAAAAATCTATTTTCTGTTTCACCTCGAATGCTTGATTTTCCTGCTGTGGTTTTATACTGTAACTGTTGAAAGTTATAACCACTAATATAGCAAACTGCGTGCATAAATCTTCACCTACCTACAAATTTTGTCAGTAAAGGAAAAAATCTGTAAAAAATGAGCTTTTATAAACTAAGCTCATTTATATATCTTACAGTAAGTCATAATGTTTCCTAAACCACACCCACGCATCTGTGGCACCTTAAAAAGCGAGGGTTGTGGGTTGAGAGAAGGTTTGGGGATGGGTGTATTTAAAGTAATTCTTTGCAGACTTGTTTATATGATTTCTGACACTGTATTATAGACTGATTACAGCCTGTACTGTATCAGAATCTTGAAATGGGCTGCAACCACTGTTTTCAGTTTTACTGTACACAAATGCAATTGAGGTCTTTTTGTTTATGTGTCAACTCAAGGAAATTTCCTCAGACCCCCTAGAGGCAGCTGGTAGTCTTGGAGGCAAGCTTAGGACATTTGGCCTGTGATCAGGAAGTTCTAGGTTTGAATCCCAAGCACCTATTGGGTGCACTTGAATGCAGAGGAAGAATTACACACAGTCCACACTGTGGTGTGTTTGTGAATGACAGAATGATCTCTTCCATTGGAATTCTCCAGTGTTTTTTTAACTGTATGTGGCACCTGAGCATAAAGTCTCATGGTTTCCATTATGTGAGTGTAAACTGAAAAACTTTTTTGTTATTTACAACGGAACCCAAGGCATGTTTGGTACCTAATATTTGGTTCTGTTTTGCAAAGGAGCTACAAGGTTAAACTAGCTATGGGAGATTGTAGCCACAAATCACACTTGCCTCAAATTATTGTTAGTAAAGAGAGAGAGAGACATGCTGGAACTTGCCTGAAAAATGTTAGTGTACTTCTAAAAGCTAAAGTAGTGTCAGCATCTAGCAGAAGCCGTGATTTTGAAAAGGCATGACAGTTAAACAAATATAAATGTGCCAAAGAGCAGAGCACATATTTGGTTTGCTATTTTTGCTTGTACATAATTTCCTTCAGACGATACCTCTTCCCTATTCTCCTCTGGGCCTGCATGCCAAAAGAACATAAAGATCATGTTCCTCAAACAAGATGAAAATAACTTTCTGTTGTAAATGCTGTTGTGAAAGAGACTATAGTGCTATTTGTGCTAAATGCACAATTAATACAATTAAGATTGATGATTTAGCTGTCTTTATTGTTCATTATATGTAACTTGAATATTATATGCCTAAGGTGTCAAAGTTCAGTGATTAGCTTCCTAGCCCTCTTCACACAGTTGCTAATATACACTTGAACTGGCCTGAAATTATCTACTATACCGTAATATCATATAGCTACAAATCAGTCAAGCAAATCCTACATTTTTCTCTTGAGAAAGTGAAAACACAATGAACTAAACACTTGATCTGCAAGCATACAGGCTAAAAATATTATAGTTTGCTTCCTAGCTATTAAACAAACATTACGTGCTTTAACAATAGGTTAGAAGTCATCATTTCTAAGGAAGATCCCATGAATGCTTTCACTACTGTCTTACTTTTTGCATCAATGCAACTATTCCTAATTCATATTTTATTAACCGAGACGTTGTGCATGCTAATGCTGAAACCAATACCATTAGAAACACTTTAAACACAAAGTCTCGGAGGAAGTCATGTGATTTGTCTGGTACATGGAACTGTGTTGCCAAACTGGCAGTTCTAAATCACCTAATTAGTGCTTATGTCACTACGGAAGACAATGTGCTTAAAATGTGCTGAAACCTTAAATAATTTACCCCTGAAAATGGACCAAGTCCCTTCATTTGAATTTTTTTGGCTCTTTATCTGTGAAACTGATATCTATTTAAGGCATAAGTGTGAAATGTCTTAATGTTAAATTTAAGACATTCATTCAAAAGTAAAGGGAATTTGAATCAGCATTAATTTGTGCACATTTCCCCTTAAATTCCCTTAAATATGTTTGGCCTGGTTATGAAAATGCCTGTGTGAGAAAACAAGAGAGAGTAACTAATGGTACTAGAACATCAAAACAATAGATGACAGGTTGTCATAGCAACAGTAGGCCTCCTTTTTTTAGGCGGGTGCGGGTTCCTGTTTATTAGCACATCCTACTACTCCAGAGAGGATGCACACATAAAAGGCATTAGTCACAGACGGTCTTTCCGAAAGTCTGGGGTGAAATCTTTCCACTGAGTTCGGCTCGTCTGTCTATGTACTCACAGCAACTGCATGAGTGATTTAGTCTTTTGATCAAAAACATGCTGTACACTCAGAGGCCCTATTCCAAAGAGGTCTGTTTTCAATTGCATATAAAATGAAAAAAAAGAAAAGAAAATGAAAAAACTAAGAATGAGATTTACGTAATAATACCAATACACCCAGTGTTCTTTGAATAAACATGGGCAGATTTAATTATTTATCATAAATATTTAAATAAACCTGATGTGAACAATCTCATTAATTTGAACAAACTGAAAAACTTGCTTGATCCAAAGCTAATTATATTTAAACTACTGTATATTCATATGTTTTAAGTGATACAATTTCATTGTTTTCACAAATTGTTTTCTAAGTGTAATAACTTACAGTGCCTTGCATCATGTGACATTATGTTTTAATTATTCAGATTTTTTCTGTCAGATTTTGGTCCAGTTATTAGTGCTTGTATATAGATTTTCGACCAGGCATATTGTTTCTGTGAAGCAATTGCTTTTAAATAATTTTCTTTCTCACAGGAAAGGATGAAGTGCAAATGTTTGTGCACCCCAATAAGTATACAAATGCATAATAAACACTCTTAGATATGAGATACCTTAGTATGCAGGAAAGAACCTTTTAGCAACCACCTTAAACAACACAGAAACCACCTAGCACAACCCTAGTGTGAGAGAAACTACAGCAATCGATGATTTACACTCTACAAACAACATGGGATAACATTTACCCAGCTCTTGTAGTATTGTTTCACTGTAAAAACCACCAGAAAAGCCAAAGCCCTTTTCTAGTTCATTTGGAAGTATAGGATACTCTTTAGTGATGGGCATTTGTAAGACTATGGGCCCTAAAATACACAGGGCACAACGTGCTTTTGTCACTGGCGCAACCCATCATTGCTATATTGT
>JBBKCR010172531.1:0-15154 GCA_037577295.1 Ladigesia roloffi | reverse complement strand
CGTGAACAGTTCACTTTGAGCATGCGTGAACTGAACTTTGAACTAGTTCATGAAAAGTGTGAACTTGCACAACACTGTGCACACCCATAATATATATATACAAATACAGATACAAATAGCATATATATATATATATATATATATATTAGGGGTGTGCAGAGCGGCTGCAATTTGTATCTGTATTTGTTAAATGGGAAAATTATTCGTATTTGTCTTTGTATTCAAATAAAGTTCATAAGTTCGTCTGCTGCTCCCTGAATTGTCTAGTGAATTTGAGTGTGTGACAGTGGGTGGGGATGGAAGCGACGTATCCGAACAAGAGGCTGTACCAGGGGGAGGCGGAGTATGCATCCTGGAATGCGAGCATGTGACCGGGGCGGGAGTGGGATTTCCCGAATACAAATATTTTTGTTAAGTATTTGTCCGAATACGATATTCGTAAAAAACACATTATTTGTGCCTTTACGAATACCGTATTTGTATTCAGCTCCACCCCTAATATATATATATATATATATATATATATATATCACCATCACCAAGACTACTTTTAAGCTTCCTCGTGTTTGTGCAACTGTGTTTGTTTTTCTGTACTGAAAATACCATATGATCTACACTTACAGCCACCCACCCATCCAACCCACTGACTCACACACTACCATTCCACACACACACACACAGTATTTAGCATCCTTCCACTGCAAATCAAATTCGAATTGTTCAATAAGGAGACAACATATTGTGAAAATAAGCAAGACACACCATGAAATTGGACTGTCAGTGAATGAGGCACACGTACACATACAAATGTTCCATTACACTTCTGTTTTTTTTTTTACATGCACACACACACACACATACACATGACTGTTAGGGCACAGAGGGGAATATATTAGAATATTACTCTCTTGAGTGCACACAGATACAGACAAGGGCAGACAGCATGCGTACAGATAAAAGTACTGCATGCATTCATGTACATTCAAACACAGGTACCTGTCGTTACAAATCAATGCGTCTTTATTGAATTAGTAGCCATAAGCTGAGCACATTTTTTTTTTCTACAATATTACTTTTATCTTTTAATAGACTCATCTACTGTTCTCCTCTTGTCCTCCTATTGTGCACATCTGTTATATATTCAGGGTTAAAAGCCAAAATACCAACAAACCCAAACACAAAACACTTCACACGAGACATGTTTGACAACAAAAATGAGCTTCTTTATGTTTTAATGCTACATTGCTGATTAGTTATGAAAGCTAATAGGAGTCATTCATTTGCATGGTGAAAACTGTCAGCACGCACTTGCCTTCAACTATTTTAAATATATGTGAAATTCTGCTCTCAGTAAAGATGGACAAGCATATATAGCAGGTCATTTGTAGCTACGATTGATTTAGTCGGTTATTCATAAAAATGGTGAATGTTGTTATCGAAGAAATATAGGTGTATAGGTGCTAAAAGCGGATGCAGTTTGGAAAGATGTGAACGGAAGGGGAAGAAAGTTTTTGTTATTTTTGAACTACACTGGCTCAGGCACTCTGTCCACAAAATTTTACTGACCGCCTGATATAAACTGCATGCTAAAATCTCCACACAATTCAGAATCGTTCTTTTTCTTTCTAAAACTCTGACTGTATGAGTGAACAGCCACCAGATGCATATAATAGAGTAAAAGTATCCATCTCTCCAATAAGCCTCCAACGTTCAAGTCAAGAACACTCAATGCAGGCTATGCTGGTCTTTTAATCTCCTGATATTAGGGTATGTTGAATTCCATAGACCAGTTAGATCAAATAAAGGACACATTTTATTAAATTGCACCTTGTCTTGGTTGTTTCTCACCATCTCATTATAATATGTTGTTTTAACATATGTGGTTAATAATGACAATGACACAGGAGTAAAATTATTCTTAACAGCCACTTCTTGTAAACACCTACTGCTGTGAAAAATTGTTCAATTTTAATATGATTGGAGCAGTAAAATATGGAGCAGTCATGCAATGTGGCTAATATCTGAACAAATTACAGACCAGATACTAGTCACATGAACTGACTAGGTTTAAATGGGGACAGAATGACAGAAACCACTTAAATTTATAACAGATTATTAAACAAGGTACCATGGTTACATGCGTGGCTTTAGAATGATCCAAAAGCTCAAATACACAATGCTACACTTCTACTCCTTGCTAGCTGCTTTAGCATTGTAGCTCTGCATTAAAGATGCAAAATTCACTGACCAAAATTTGTGCACATATTGCAGTCTTTTTCTCTGCAGTACAAGGTGAGAGTGTTTTATTGAAGCAGTCAGATTACTGTGCCCCAGAAGGGAAAACCAATGTTTAAAAAGTGAGTCTAACACAGCTAAATGTAGATAACTGCACGAGCTCTTATTACACTGCAAATTACTTGTAACAGAGACAAACAAGCTGAACTGTAGCCCTGGAGGAGATCCAGCAACAATATATTTTCCCAGTAGCTCCCATCTGACTACACCTGTGTCACTGAGAAATATAAGTAATATAGTGAAATGATTACAATTGTATAAGGGTGGGAATTTTCCAAATAGATGTTTGGTTGCTGTGTGTGACTAACACATTCATTGAGCAGTCTTTTGGGGGTGGTGTTCCTAAAATAAGCTCTGTTGACTAAATAGAGCACCAGTGTGCTTACATGAATCTACGTGCTCTTCACTATTTAGAAGACTAATCTGGGAGTCTGTTGTTTTGCCTTGATCCAAAAAGATAATGGACAAAATCCAAAACATTTTACATAATGACTGCAGTTGGGGTGTGCAAAGCGGCTGCTATTCGTATCTGTGAAAAGAGAAAATTATTCGTATAGGTATTTGTATTTGTATTCGAGTAAAATTAATAAATTAGTCTGCCGCTCCCCGAATCTTCTAGTGAAACTGAGTGTGTGACAGGGGGTCGGGGTGGAAGCGGTGTATCTACTCCCGAACATGTGTACCGGGGGGCGGAGTATCTTTTTTTATGTATTTGCCTGAATATGTTTTCGTAAAAAGTTATTTGTTTGTATTCGGCTCCACCACTAGTGCAGACATAGAAATCCTATAGAAATAAGCAAACACTTAACTCTCAGACCCTACAGATGAACATGTTAGACTCCCTACAAACGACACATAAAACTTATATTTTGTAGTCATTTCCTTATTTAAATCAACAATAACAAAAAGCCTGTTCAGCCACATTGGAAAAAGTTTGTATGCCTTTATGTTGACAACAACTTCAAGTCCTTAAAATTATGTAGTATTCCAAGTTAGGTCAGAATCTCCCACATTTGGAGATGAAGTTGGAATCTATCTTATTAAAACCTTACATCTAGGGTCTGGTGTTCCCTTTGCTATTGATGTGTGTGGTGTCATCATGCCAACAAGGTTGTGGATGAGTCTGGTGAGGGAAATAAATTGATCTCTAGATTATTGAAAATAAATTGTTCTGCAGATTTCAAACAACTGCCAGTGTGTCCCCCAGCAAATTCAGTGCAAAAGGATCTGTCATCATGGGATGTGCACATAACTCTTGCAAATATTGTTGTGAAAATGTTATGTCTAGAATGAGAAAGAGACATGACAACAACAACAAAAAAAACATGGCTCAATCATTTGCTTCATTTGCAGAGGAATATACAGGCAAATACCTGGCCTTTTGGAATGAGAGAGTTGTTTGACCACAAGGTATATTTGTACCAGTACCCCATACCAACTGTGAAGCATGGTGGCGGATGTATTATAGTTTGGTGTTGCTTTGCCTCCTCAGGGACTGCAGTGCTTACAGTCATTGATTAAGTTCTGCATCATATCAAAGTGTGTTCAAAGATAACATGAGGCAATCTGTTGAAAAGTTGGTTCCAACATAAAGATTCTAAGTACACTAGCAAATCCACCAAAGCATAACTCAAAAAGAAGAAATGGGTAGTTATAGAATGGCCTCCACAAAGCTTAGACATGAACCCCACAGAAATGTGTTGGGGATTTCAAAATATGCAAGCCATTGCATGGTAAAATGGTCAAAAATGTCATGAATCCGATGTCAGAGAATTGTGGACAATGATACAGAGAACTAAAGGATGCAATATTAGCTTCCAAGATGGCAGCCCACATACAGGTAGTGGCTTGGAGCTCTCCATAATGTAATCATGTTGTATTGACACAATGACAATAAAGTACTATCTACCAAAAAGTGTGCTTTCTTGCTCTACAGAAGAACATTATGTCAATCTGTAGAGATAGTTCTATTAAATGTTTACAGTTACAGTTACAGCTAGCGCATTTGGGAGATTTTTTTTTTTTTTTCAGAACAGCATACATCATAGCTTTAATTAGTGCTTTAGTCTGCTCATCATACCTGCAAAGCTAGACTTCAATCTGCATCTGCTTGTAGCCAAGTTACTGCCAACTAAATTGTACATATTAGCAGATCCTGTCAAAAGAAGGGAAAAAGAAGTCAGTACAAAGTTAAGAAGAAATATTGCCAAAAATGTTTATGTATAGAAAACTAATGTTTATCAGATGACACTGTGCTACACATTGTGAAATGGGACACCTGGTGGTTAGGGAGTTGCCCCTGCAATCGGAAGTCTGTGGGTTTGAATCCCAGGACTGCCTGTGGCAACACTGAGGTACCCTTGAGCCAGGTGCCGTCATTATTGGAAACCCACTGCTTCACTCAGGTGAATGGGCTAAATGTATGCAATTTCCATATGATATATACAAAAGCTTGCTTTTTACGATACAGTTAAAAAATGAACAATCTCCGTATGCTATATATTTGAAGGATTGTCTGTTATTATACAGCTGGGAGGTGTTTAATATAATCTTCTCCACAGTCTCCTTGTTTGTTAAGAATACATTGCTTAACATATACGCCTTGTATGTGGGGAGCATGCACACTGTTTTGTACATATTGTACCGATTTTGAGCTGAGATCTTTATGGGAGGCAAGAAACACACACGAGAGCAGGTGAACTGAAAGGAGAAAACAGAAGGAGCATGCAAGGGATTAACAACAACACGCCTCTCTACTCATTCACAGAACAGACAAACCCAACCCAGGTATACAAGGCTACGAGTGGATGCACACACGATAGCCTGCATACCTCTACACTTAAACACATACAGACACTCCCACACAGTTACACATTTCTACCCCACTAACAAGCAATAAACTCAATAATACACAGAAACAAAACAGTCCGAGGTGGGGGCAAAGCATGCTGGGACAGCCCTCCCCATCTCAGTTCTGTTACAATACTATAAAAGTAGCATGTAGCACACAAACAACATGAATGCCATCCAGAATGCACCACAATCATTTCAACATTATTTAAATCTGGATATTAAAGTATTGTGTCTTTTACAATGTATGGTGATACAGTGTTGGCTGAGTTCTCATTAAGCCTGAATATCCATTGATGTTTATATAGTGCTGCTGTTTTTTGTCTCAAGTGGTTTATTGCTTTATTCTTTTTTTTATTTTCATGGGGACTCAAGTGGCAAAAATATGTGAAGGCTTTTATTTTGTTTTGTTGCAACTTGGAACTTGTTTATTGTATGCAGTGGTTAGATCTTACACCAAGAAAGGACAACTGGCCAGCTGACAACAAGGTTATTGGCGCATTAATGCAAGTAAAGAACAAAGACGAGCCCATCTGGCCTAATCCTACAGAAGAGCAGCTGTATCACAAATTGATATACTAAATGCTGGCTTTGACAGATATATGCCAGAACACACAGTGCATCACAGCCTGCTGTGTAAGTGGCTGCAAAACTACAAGCCGGTCAGAGGGGCCATGATGACCCATGTCCAGCCTAAAAATCTCAATGATCAGGTGAGCCTCAGAGCTGAACCACGGAGCAATGGCGGAACGTAGCCTGGTCTAATGAATCGCATTTTCTTTTACATCATGTGGACAGCCAGGGGAAATTCTGGGCTGCAGATGCCACAGTCACAGGGCAGCACCCAATCAGCAGCAAGGACATATCAATAATATTCTAGGATTGGCTACTTTCAAACCTCCCACCCCTGAGTATTGTGACGTCCTTGTGCAGCGGAGTTTCATTCTGTTCATCTGTCTGATTGCCTTGCTAACCACTGCACCCAAACATAGACAACCCAGTAATAGGAAGAGGCCTGGACATCACAAAGGGAGAGGATATCTGCAGTTTCCGTGAAAGAAGAAGAAAAAAAATGCGATAGACTGAAGCTGGTACGCATTAAAATGGGATTTTACTGTACATTGGGATACTATTACAATAATAGGGAATTTTATGACAATGCATTCAAACATAGACTTTAACATAGAGTTTTTATCCTCTTTTGCAGCTTCTTGAAAGGCCTTACACAAAATTTTGGGGTTTCTGTGGGAATTTTTTGGCTATTCATTCTGGAGAGCATTTATGAGGTCAGACACTGATGTTGGATCTGGGTCACAATCTCCATTCCCAAAGGTTTTGGATGGGGTTGAGGTCAGGGCTCTGTGAGGGTAAATCAAGTTCCACCACACTAAACTCATCCAACCATGTCTTTTATATACAAGAAAAATGCACAATCCTCTGAGCATTTCCTAACTAACCAGCGAGGGTTTATAAGGTTTATAAGTGTAATTTGAATGTTAATTTTTCTTGAGGCGGATTACATTCATTCGTTCATGCCATGAAAGGTAAAAGAAGCCTGACATTTTTTTTATGTAATCACTGCTGGCCTCTGTTTGAAAAAAAAGAGATGAACATTTCCCCCTTCCTGTGATAATTTCCATTTTTAATCTAGTTCTCGCTGATGGATGGGCCACGGGAGAGACTTAAGAGAGGCTGATAGAGAAGTCCAGCCAATATCCAAAAACCACAGGCGGAGACTGACACTTCAATGAAAAAGTACTTTCGCACATTTTCTTCATTTTATTTCCTCTTTTCTGCACCTTAACTTTGCATTTGGGTGTAATGTGGAGACATGGGCGTTGTTTAGTCTTCATAAAGATAGAAGGAGAAGTAAGTAAAGGAAGGAAAGAGGAAAATAAAGAGAAAGATGTGAATAAGAGGAAAGAAAAAGAGAGAGAGAGAGAGAGAGAGATAGACGGAGAGAGAGATGGAGAGAGAGACAGAGGGAGAGAGAGAAATATATGAAAAGGAAGTGCTGGTGGTGCTGGGCATTAGGGTTATTTTTAAAGATTCATTCAGAAACAAATTATTTACAGATAGGACTCATTCCTTCTGAACCGTACAGCTGGTCTTTGAGTCTTTAAGTAAAACAGAGCAGTGCCAATGCTTCAGAATGATTTAACTGCAACATCAGATTCAGGTCAAAATCACAGCTGATTATACCAATGAATATAGAATATCTTAAAATTATGTCCAAAAACACTTCTGCAAATGAGCGTTATGCTAAGTGTACATGTTACCTACTCAGTAAATATATTTTATGCCCTACATGTGAATTCATTTAGTAGTGACCATTTAATCGTTTGTCCCATGATTGACAAGCTTGAGTGCTTTTGTTGTTAGTTGTTATTTATTCACATTTACATCATCCAGTTGTTACTAAGTTACCATATGCACCACACAGGTTAATTATCCCTTTATGATGAAGTTTGCTAAGACATATGTAAATGCAAAAAGCAGCTAGTGCTTTTTTATTCCAAAGTACATAAAAACAATTATATAATACATTAATTCATTCATTCATACCTTAATGTATTTTCCTAGTAGTGCACCCAAACAGAAAAGTCTCAGGGGTGCCAGAATTTAAAGGGCAAAATGCAGAGAGACACATAATTTACTGTACATGTCATTGTCTATAGTTGCATGTGTTCCAAGTGCTGTGCACCTTACGTGCCATTACGGGTCTCTATCAGGGACTTCTGTTTCTAGCATACTTTAAGAGCTTTGTTAAAACATGTGTTTGAGAAGTATTGCCAACTCAGTCATGTGGCTGCCTTTTATAAATGATCTTATTCATGTTAACACTCCTAAACTCTGCGTACTGGTCTATGATCCAGTGCTTCATTTTTGTCATTGTTTTCTGGATTATGTTTTTGCCTGCCTCGGATAACTCTGTTTTGCCTGCAGTTCTCTCTGCCTCTGTCTTACACTGTGTTGATTCTGCCATTCTGGGATTGTTACAAATCATTTAGGAGGATTAATTTCATTTGTTCATTAAAACAATGAATTCTAAAGTCTGTTCAGAAAATATCCGCACACCACATGTGGCTTTGCTGTTGGAGTGAAGTGCTCTAGCTTGAACTGACCAGGATCACTCGGGATTGCCCAAAAGTGTCTCCTACATCCTTGTATTCAGCTCTACAAGTATTAAGGAATGTGACTCTAGCTGGAGAGTATAACTCGAACCTAGCCAACCCAGCCCATTTGTTTTCCATTATATGGCAAATGTAAAAGAGACTTAATACCACTCCTGATGGAAAAGAGAGCCATAAAACAATTGGAAAGTTGCAGTGCTGAGTGGCGCTGCCTGCAGACTCCCTTTTACTTATAAATGTCTAAAAGTGCCATACAGCCCCACATTTCGCTCCCTGAAGTTATAAAGGAGCAATCATGCCTCTGAAAGCGTAACCTCATATGCTGAAAATGACTCAATGCAAGAAACTTACCAAATGAGATCCTCTTAGCCAATTGCATTTGGATGAAGGCGTGCCAGTAATCGCTGTGGAACTGATGGGGACGCAGGCATGGGCACTTTTACCCTTTTGCTGATCTACTCTTCTGCTTTAGTCTCAATTTCCTGATTACTGCTTTAAACCTAGACATTCTGAGAGCTTAAGAGTCATTTCCTCACAGTTTGAAGTGATGGTTCAAAGTCAAATTTCATTTACACAGTGTCCTCTTATCTCAAATGATGTTGATCAGACAAGACATGGTTCAAGTTTTTACAGAGCAAGGAAGCTAACTGGACTAGCATTATCCTTATGTAAACTGCATACCCAATTCATTGCACACATATAGCAAGTTACTAATTAATCTCAAACTGAATTGTTAAAGTGGTTTCTGACATATTCAGGTTTATGATGTCCGCTACTGCTTCTACCAGCTATGAAAGGCACACTTATTTAGGTGTGATTCGGTAAGTAGGATACACAAATCTAACTGATGCTAAGGCTGCTCGTTAACTACATTAATCTTGTAGCTCCTAGGCAATAATGTATTTGTACAAATATGTCTTATGATTGTTAAAAGCAAGCAAATAGTTTATAGAATCTTTTTTTTTTAAATACCACAGGCCCTGAACTCTCTTACTGTAGGCAATCAACATCACTTTATTACTGTTAAAATGTTTTTTCCTGTTTATTTTATTGCCTTAAATCCTGCTGGGTTACTGTTGCATTTCTACATCTGTATTACAGTTAATAAGAACCCATGAATGTGTATGTCTATATTTAGCTGTGCTGCACTCAAATTATAAATGTCACAGTAAACTGCCTGCTCTAATAAAGCATTCTCCTACCTTGTACCACAGTGGGACAATATATAATATCTATACTATACAGTATTACAGATATTGTTTCTGTTTTGCGAAAACCTCATATCTCCTAAACGAAATCTTACAGAAGGTATACATTGAATGGAAGTTAATTGAAGACTTTTTTTTTTACCAGTTTTTGAATATTTCTGCCTATACTTAATGACATTTTAATACAGTATAAAGAGGAACTGGCTTTTTCAAATGAGTAAGTAGAAAGTCTTGCTGCCCCTACCAAAGTTCCACACCAGCCCATGCTTACATTGGTAAAATGAGACAAGGTGGATGCAGCAAAAACAAACAAGAGGAGTAGGATGTGAGAATGTGTAACTCTCATTTCGGAGGTAATTTCTTTCTGCTGTTTTATCACATCTGATAGTTAATTGGATTTCGCTCTTTTCGTAACTGAAAGTGCTGGAGCACTGTTCAGATGCGCTCCCGTGCTCTGTCCCAATTTAATTTCCAGTTATATTTATTTGGTATGTGTGAATTTTAACACTGTTAGTATTGATCAGGTGCAGGATTTGTCATGTAATCTCACCTTGCCTATACAGCTTCAGTAGCGGTTCATGTATCATCCTCTGACTTTACAGCTAAAGACTTGGTGTAGCTCATCAGTTTTCATTTGGGTTCTGACACTAGTTGTCTCTCTCTGTCAGAGTCACAGTTGGTGTACCTTGGAGTACCTTCAGCCATGCGACAGTTGATAGTATTTAGGCTAGAGTGTTAACTTAGCCTGGCATGCTAATGTAGCTGTGCTTTTCCTTAGCCTGTTAATCAGGTGTGTATGTCTAAAACCCTCAAAGCTCTTAGAGGTTCTGTAACGATCTTAACATACTAAATTTTCCTCCCTATTATGTTATCATGCTGTTTGGTTTTGCCAGGCACCGTAGTTGAAAATATAACACAAATGCCTCCCTGAATACCCCAGCAAAGCAAAAAAGTATCCCTACAAACACAACGATACAAAGCTCTGTAATTTCAGACTAATTGACAAATCTATTTTGTGCCTTCAAGTGACACATATTAACACTAACTAGTTGAACAACTAGCTTTTAATGTTCAACATGCTACCTTTTTACAGGGATGGTCCTGTCCTTCCGGAAGAGAGGCCAATTGGTTTGCTTGTAAATCAGCAGGTGGTTAAAACCCTCCCCCCTGTGCATGTACTCTAGCCTAAACAACCAGGAAAAAAAATGTTTTTTTGCACATCGTTGGAGCCAAATGTTAATTTACTGATTATGTGAATGTTAATTTGGTTCACAGATTCCTTCCTGGTCAAAGAAATAAGAGCCCCGTCTCCTGTGACTGGAAATAACTACCCAAGTGCATTGCCAAAATGAGTGGATAAGAGAGCGGACAGATTTCGCATACAGATTCTTATATAAAGCTAAAACAGTAATGGCGTTTATTTATCAACAATTTACAAATTGGATATTCTTGCAGCTTTGTCTTGTACATAAATGAGGTGTCCGGACTTGGTGACAAGCGTGCCACTCGTTGCATCCCTTGTCCTGCATAAAGCACACTAATAGGTTGTACCTACTTGCCTATTTTGGATCACTGACAGCAATTTCCACAAAAAGCACTCAGAATAAAAGACTCAGAGGAAAGTGAAGGGCACAAAGAATAAATAGAAACTAACATTCTAAGGAAAATGCCATTGTTAAATGTTCTCCCTGTAGGGGATATATACTTACTTTCACTTAGAAAAAGAACAAAGCATACGAATTGACTAGGAGTGGGCAGATATTATGTTGGTATATGCCTCTACAACATGGCTCTACAAATATACCACAATACACAGATCATCCACTAGATTAAAATGATCTGCCTGATACTGATCCTTTAAGTCCTATAAGCTTTGAAGTGAGGCCTCCATGGCTTGAAGTAGTTTGTGCTGCACATTCCACAGAGGCTTGATCAAACTGAGATCTGGGGAATTCCTCAAACCATTCCTGAACGTATTCGCAGTTGGATCGTTTAGCAGTCAAGGTGAAAGTGACCACTGCCATTAGAGAATTCCACTGCCATGAAGAACTTGCTTGGAATATCAAATGCCAGGAAATATGGCTTCCAGCAAGAGCCATTCCCAATCATGCGGCCTTCAGCTGGTCACCTCCCTATTCATTAGACAGAATCCTCTGGCACATTTCCACTTTTGTGCTACCTAACCTTTTGTCATCAAAATGGAAAATTTGTTAGGAAGGTAAATAGTATTCTTGAAATAAAGCTGGCCTCTTCAAACCTGTTTGAGTAGCTCGCGAAAGAGATGAATGGATGAATGAATGAAAGTACACTGGGCCATTTCCTTTTGTTCCTTTATCCATTTAAAGAGAGAGAGAGAGAGAGCGGGTAGGTCAGCATAACCTACTGATGTCACTGCCACGATCACAGTTTGTGTGTTCAGAATGCATATCTGAATGTTTCCCGGAGGGTCGAAGCTGCAGGAGGCCGAAGGAGTCAGGCCAAAGCCACTTTAACACTCATAGGGGCTGCATTAGCGTGTGTGTGTGTGAGGGTCAGTGTGTAAGGCTTCAGAGCGGCAGTGCTGAGTGCATTTAGAGTGTCAGAGAGTCTGGTTGAACGCTCCCTCTCTGCGGCTGTAATAGCACCCCGACCCCGGGCGCTTTCGACTCTAATGTACTCTGAGGCTCAAGCAGGAAGGAGGGAGACTTTCAAAAACACTCCACACACTTCACATCCGGAAATGAGGATGGCGGATAAGAATCAGCTACAGAGGCTCCGACCCGGCACTGTTGGGAGCGTCCACTGCTTTTGAACATTTTTTGAAACTTTCCACAGAGTTATTCAAGCCTTAGTCTCTCAGAGCCTTAAAGTTCTTGAAGTTCAAGTGTGCTACATCAAATCAGGTTCACTTTGTGTTGTATTAATACCCTGTTCTTGTGTATTTTCAAGCATCTTTGTGATTTTAAAGGCCAAACATTTTGCAGCTTATTTTTTCATGACCATTTCTCAACCTCTCTTTGTCCCTGAGAAACCAATCTTTGAGAAATCTGCTTGCTTGCAAGGCTACAGCCCATTTATTACATGCAATACTATTATTTTTATCAAAAATAGGCTCATTTTTAAGAGCACTGTATAATGAACAAAGTATACAGTGGATAAATGCCGTTCATTAGCCTAAGAGACATATTATTTCTATTCTCATTGATGTTGGAAATGAAATATTATGGAAATATGGAAATTGGAAATCTGAAATTATTATCTTATATTATAAAATGCTCTAGGTTAACATAACCATTAAAGACTTTTAGCTAACAGTTCACCACATATACTAGTTATGGTCTGGACATTTTTGTGGAAGATATTGATCGCATATTACTATTCTAATTGGATGAAAACACATTCACCCACAAGTGTGACAGTATTTCACTGACTACAAGAGGGAGAGAACTAATTTTGTAGACAAATCATTTTCAGATAAGTTCATTAAATATAAATAGAGTGCTTCACCCAGCAACTAACTAAACATTATTAGATTTCATGTTTTGTAACTGCTGTCATCAAATATATAAAACAACATCACATATCACTTTTGTCTTACAATTGAGACTGTCAATCTTGTCAGCTAAAAAATTAAAACAGTTTCTTGAGATCTATTGGTCTCGGTGATGTCCACTGTAGCTCACCACGCTCTTGGATGTAACTCAATTTACTCAATAGTAGGGGTGGGTCCGAATCTGAATACGGTATTCGGAATGGCACAAATAAAGTTTTGTTTTTGTTTTTTTTTTGTTTTTACGAAAAAGGTATTCAGACAAATACTTAAAAATATGTTTGTATTCAAGTTTGCATGATGCATTTACATTTTACTTGAATACAAACACAAAAAACAAATGCAAACCATTTTGACCTTTCAACAAATACAGATACGAATAGTGGCCGATTTGCACACCCCTACTCAATAGACATGAAGGAACACAGGGACACAAACTGACTAGAAATATCCCCAGACCTCAGTCCCAGTTCTGAGTTTCACTTGAAAAGCCAGTGAAATGCACACAGGAGATCTAGGTTGGGTTAAAATGGACTGTATAAGCTGTATAATTTTGTCAATGCACCAATCAAACTGACTGCTTATATATGAAAATACACTCTTTAAAACAAATATAATATGTTTGAAAATTTCAATATGACATTGACCAGTCAAAATTTAAGTTTAATAGATAGATGGATAATGCCAGACTGGATATTCCATTCCATTTTTTTTTTCAAGCTTTATGCCATTGTCAGCCATGGCACGCATGGTGAATGGTCATGTGCTTTCTAGTTAAGAAAAAGTGCCTAAGGTATTATAGTATACGAGGAGTGCTGTTGAGTACATTTGGGACATGTTCTGGCAGAGCAGATCTCTATTAACCAATGAAAAGTGTTGAAAATAGATACACCAATTTTGATGACACGGAATGTTTTAATATAGGATTTACATCGTTGTTTTGGGTTCCTGAAAAACAGACATTGTGGACATATTGAAATACATTTTGTCCTTTTTGCTCATGTGCACAAAGAAGCAGAAGCAATTTGACTCCTATCATAAGTAGCAATCCAGTGTGTCCTGCTGCACTTTTTAACATTACAGGTATGGTTACGTATAGTTCCTGCAGTCAGATAAATTAGAATTTTATCCCATACTTAAAATCTGGAAGAAAAATTGGGCCTGTAGTCTTGTCAGTATAGCATAAAACAGCAAAACAAAATATACAAGCTAATAAAATAACACTAAATAAATCAGTGAATGATTCAGTGGAAAAAAGTCAATTGATATGAATATTTAAAGGGAAGTGAAATACCTAAAATTAGCAGAAACTGGTTAAATGCATCTGCTTCCAACAAAATTCACTCATGCTCACTGTGGGACATAAACATATCTGGTTGCGACAGCCACGTGTTAATGTTATTCTAATGAAACCACATATGTACTTCAAAAGGCCCAATTATGGAACAAGTCAGCAAACAAATCTGCAATTTACACGAACCAGAGAGAGCTGAGTAGGATGTGAGCCGTGGGACAATTACAACACAATGGCACTCTTACTGTAAGCAGTTTTTTTTTTGTAGAACTGCCCTAGTCTCTTTTTTCTTTTTTTCTTTTTCCTGTTCCTTTTTTTCCAAGTGAATTTATTCATTTCCATTTGCACGAATGGTCCTGTGTGGGACAAAAATTTCCATCCCTGTGATTCGACTCCCTTTACTGATGCTGTTGTGCCTTCACTTTGTTGTGGTTTTAATTAATCCCTGGTGTCCATATATTTACTTTAAGGTTATTTTAGATTCATGCTCCAGCCTTATTGTCCACTGCTCACAAAGTGCGTGTTTGAGAAAGTCAGATTCTTTTCATGTGTTTGTCATGCATTTCTGATAGCAATTTCAACGTTATATCAAATGAAAGTGTTCCGTTTTTTTAGGTTTTATTAGTTGTCATTTCGTTTAAGATCTCCAGTCCTCTTTAATTCTCTGGAAAGGGCTTCTATCTCTGATATGTTCTAATATTTTGATGGGTATTTTTCCTGATATCTACTTATAACATTAATGTGTGAATTAATTTAAATGAATTGATTTTACCCTTTAACTTAATAGAGGTTGTTTTGTTACTGTCCCTGTAAATGTTAATGAATATATTGTGCATAACTTCAG
>JBBKCR010172507.1:0-15159 GCA_037577295.1 Ladigesia roloffi | reverse complement strand
CTCACACACTCACACACTCACACACTCACACACTCACACACTCACACACTCACACTCACACTCACACTCACACTCACCCCTCTCCTTCTCTCTCTCTCTCTTTTTCTCTCATTTATGGTCACAATGTTAAAAAAAAACATGCCCACTGAAAACATACTTCTACTGGAATAAAAGTCAATGGGCAGTTTTTACAGGTCATGAACTCCCTTGATTTTGTCGGCAGTTCTTAGGAAACACCTCCCCATCACTTATAACTCATTACGATGCTAGAAAGAGGAAACTAGAAGCTAGTTCTGCAAAATCAGGTCCAGTAATGCTACGCTGCAAAAATCTAAAAAAAAAAAAAAAAAAACGCCCAAAAGTTTAAACTTAACAACCGGTCAAGAAAAGATAAACTAGAATCAGACAAAGTAATCTGCCAATAAAATGAGACATTTTCACGTATGCTTTCTTAGAACGAGAAAAAATTATTTTATTTCTTATCTAGGTTTTTTAACAGATTCAGATTAAGTCTTTAAAGAGGTTCCTGAATACTTCCAAATTCTGTGTTACTACATTAATGTAAAATAATGGTGATCAGATCTTCAACAGACAAACAACAGGGTCATGAGATGTGCTGGAACCTCTCCCATTGGACACTGGGTGAAATGTGATCACCAGTCCATCACAAACACAGACAGACAAACTCTCACTCACACCTACAGCCAATTCAGCACCTCCAGTTCGCCTGAGGAAACCAGAGCACTCAGAAGAACCACACAGAGACATGGGCAGACGATGCAAACTCCACACAGAAAGAACCCTCATCTGCCCAGGACTGACTGCACTACCCACTGCAGCACCATGCTGCCTGCAGTAGTGGTGATTTTGAAATCTGAACATGATGAAGATTAGGGATGAGCAAGTACAGCATTATCTGTATCTGTATCTGTTAACCAGATGAATGATCTGTATCTGTATCTGTACTCTGACTGGGCGGGACCTATCCCGGAAGTGGGTGGGGTTTAATCAGGAAGTGGGTCGGGTTGTCTTGAAATGGGAGGGGCTTTAACCTATATGTTATTTTAAGCCTGCAATTGATATGTATTCATCAGAAATTGGCAGAAAAGGCAGAAATGATGAAAATGTTTGGTTTGTGGCTGCAAAGCTTCTGTGTGGATACAAGTAATTGCTGCTGTGAAACAAAATAAAGGTCACTCACAATAACCCCGGGCCTGTGAGGAGAGCGGTGGCGCACAGGCAATGGTTCCATTCATGGCCAGAATATTAATGATGGCAGTCTGCAGCTGACTGAGGACCAGCACCAGCTATGGGGGGCAACAAGAGTACATTGAAAATACAGGTTCTAAGCAACAGAAAAGAAATGATGCTTCACAACTGATGGATACAACATATAGGATACTCACTTGATACATGGCGTATTTAGGGATGATCTTAAGGGTGCGTAACGTGTTGCGCAGGTGCATGAACATGATCGCGACAGGCCAGAGAGCGATGATGGTGAGAACCCCCACGCCAGGGTTTATCCAGATGGAAGCACCAGTGATCTGCAACTGGAGAACAGAAACAGAAATGGCTACCTTTCTGTCAATCTGAACAAATTATTTCTGACCACAAGTTTGATGCAAAGTGCTAAAATGTGGAGAAAATATGAATCTACATTTTTGTCATTTGTAATCCAGACAAGAATAATATTAAAAATATATCACAAAACGGATGTGAGGTTAGGTGACAGCAGGAAATTTCTGTCCTGTTTCAAGGAATTTAGCATTTCTTTAAGAATGCCAGTCTCAAAGAAACATAGTTGTTATACACTTATTAAACAGCACGCTTATTTTTAAAGGGCTGCACAATATATCATCAGTCACAATAATCAGTCCATGCAACACGGATATTGCATAAGGCTACAATATGCACATGAGTCTCTAACCAATCACAGTGTTTCTGACAGGGTGACCAATCACAGCTCCAGATGAGTTACTGCGTGTTCTGATTAATTGAGGGCCATAATCGACAACTCTAATTTTATCCTTGTTGTACCACATACATAATTCACAATTCTGTTTTACGTGACCATTTCCAGCATATATTTATTCCTGGGAAAGAATCCTTTGGCTGTTTTACTAACAGAAACATGGTATGGGCCCTTAAATATACTGAGAGATATAGCAGTTGCACTATGTCTCACTATAAATATAATATATATTGTCTCATGCAACTCTAATGGAAAACCAAATGCTCACTAGGGATTGGTATCGAGAACTGCTACTTGGTGGAATAATACTGAAATACTATTGGACAAATGGTGATGTTATCTGTATTTCTGCAATGTTAAGGCATTCTAACAGCTGTAATTTTAAATAATTGATACTATATTGGATCTGTGGGAGGGAACGGGAGCAACACGCTGCATGATTTTACTGACCAGACATTTGAAAATAACGTATTTCTCACAAAAAATAATAAAATAACTGCCCAAACTTTACGTACCAAGTTATGGAAATCAGTATTAATATGAGTATTGTTAGCAATCACTCACTTCCATGCTCAAAAACCCTATATGTGCAAATAAATCTGCAAAATGAATGTTTTTAATTCAATATTTATCTGCTGAGAAGGAAACCATTTGCATTTACATCTTTCTCCAGTTTCGCCCCATTCAATTCAAGCTGCTAGTGAGTGTTTGGGGTGGAGGTAGCTCAGTGGGTAAGACACTCGCCTCTGGACCATGAGGTGCTGGGTTTGAATCCTACCCCCAGCACCACCACTGGGTCCCTGAGCAAGACCCTTAACCCCAAGTTGCTCCAGGGAGACTGTCCCCTGTAGTTAGGAATGAAAGTCGCTTTGGATAAAAGGCGTCTGCTAAATGCCGTAAATGTAAATGTTTCAGCCTATTCTTCATTTTTAATGAGATGCAGAACAGAGGAGCCAATCACAAGAGAGTCTTAAAGGCATGTTAACAAAAACAGCCTGTTTTATTTTTCCCAGGTGCTGTGAATGAGTTAAATGCAGAGGAAGAATTTCTTGCTGTTAACTCTGTGTTCTGTGGTGTGAACACGTATAACAGAACGGTCACTTTACACCAAAAAGTATAAGCAGAGGTTGGAATAAAGTTGTGAAGAAATAAATGAGGACTGAGTAGAGTAGACATAAATTGAAAAAAATAATACACGTATTAAAGTGATTATTTATTTGAACCATCCTGCTAGGCTTGATGCATCTGTCCAAAATGTGTGGACTAATTTCTCTGCACTAGTTTCTAATGCTTACATGCTAATAAAATCAAGAAAATTATTGAAAGCATCTCTTTTAGCATCATGAATTTTCTCATTTAGGTCATGTATGTGCTTTTTAAGTCAGAAAAAAGGCTATTTAAGCCTTTTTCTGTCCATCCTCATTTAAAAGGTCAAATGGGCATCGCATTCCTACCAAAGTCGCGAGACATTGCTTTTGAAATGACTCTTTACTTACATCGACAACATCAAAGTTCCCATTGGTCCACAGGATGATGGACAGGATTGTAAAAACCACCTTCAGGACAGCAAACTGGAAGGCGCCTAGTTTCAATATGAACAGGGTTTTCCTACAAAAAAAGCAGAGCACACGCAATATGCTGTTATCATGTATGATGATGAATCTGAAATTAATACATTATGGTCCATTAGCATGCAAAGGACACTCTTGAGCGCAGAAATGTGATCAAGACTCAACTACACAATACAACTAGGCCACCTACTGGACAGTATTTGAATGGGCATTTTGAATGAGTTCACATTAGTTTTTCACATTAATTTCAACCACTGAGTAGGGATGGGTGAGGGGAACCATAGCAAAATATGGATAAGCTCCTGGACAAACAGTGCAGCTATTTTTATTTATGCAGTGATATTGCATTTTTTAAGACAACCTGTGGTTCATGCTGGTTTGGATCAGGCAGGTACAATGCACCTCCACATGTTTGTAGCACTTCTTAGCTCTTTATATATACAGGACCCTCTGGAAACACTAGTTATTTAAAAAAATAAATAAATAACAAAAATAAATAAATTTAAAAAACACCTCATAATAAAATAACTTTCTTCATCTTTTCATGTGTTGTCTTTTTTTGCACCAAATTATGGAGTAGAATAAATAACAGATCTGTATCATAATGATATGCAGTATCAGTTCTGCCATTAGTACAGTACAATCCTAACATGAGCAAAGTCATTCAGATTAGTTTGAACTTTACCCCTTTTGAGCTCTTCACAGTTGTGCTTGAAAACCAGTGGTTGCTGTGTCTAATCAGGGCATTACTTAATTTTTGTCATTTTATCATCTGTTTAAATGGACTAGAGTGACTGAAGAAAAGCATTACAGCAAATGAACTGCGTCTCTATTAAATATGCATCCGATGCTGTTCTGGCAAGCCTACAGCAAGGACAAACTCATCTGCATGAGAAATTGCAAGTCCAAGTCATGTGACTTGAGTCCACACCTGTCCTTCGGGCATAATAATATTAATAATCCATTTTATTTATAGTGCCCTTTTCATCACAGGATCCCAAAGGGCTACAGGTTAAATATATATGTTTTAATGTAATAGAAAGAGAATGTGCTGCAAGAGCCAGCAGCTTATGTAATCAAATGAAAATAGGACTGAATATAAAACTAGAGAACAGGATTTACTTCCTTTTATTATTTCACCTTTTATAATTTCAATTTTTTATGTAATTTACTGAGTAAGAGTAAAGCTGAAATTGTAAATTGTATAAGCTGCTCATTTTAATAGTCTAGTGCTTTTAATAACATGCTCTGAACCAAAGCAGCTTATGAGAAACGGTCTGAGACCTTAATGTGCCAAAGGAAACACTGGCAGAAAAGATACTAAGCAACTATTACTAGAATTTCCCACAGAAAAATTTCATGATTACATTTAATTTCACTAAAGTAAAAATCTGAGATAATGGGAATTCATGTTAGAAGTCTATCACAACAACTGCAACATGTTCCTTTGATCCCACACATTTTGAAGGTGCAATGACCGCTCTAACAAGCACAGTAAGAGGCCACAGGCTCTGTGGAGGTGAACGACCAGGAGACCATTCATCCATGTCAAAAGAGGATATGGTGAGTACAGTCAAAAAATAAATACACTTACTCAGCTATTTAAAGTAATTACGTAAAGTGGCCCCTTATAGTCACGTGTAAACACACCACAGGACAGTACACAGTGTGAACATCTTTCTCTTCATTTAACCCATTTATTAAGTGAAGCAGTGGGTACCCTTGGCAAAAAGAAGTATACGTGAAATAAATTTTATTAAGTATACTGGAGTACAACACAGACCATGTACTTAGTGTATTAGAGAGTATACTAATTTAATACTTCTTCAAAATTGGAACATTTTAAGTTAATTAAAGTATACGTTAAGTACACATTATGTAATTTTAACTTTGCAACAGTATACTTTATATACAGTTTTTATACTTATCAGAATAAGTCATGCATGCTTAACTATACTACTCTAAAGTATAAAAATAGTATTTAAAGTAAAGTAAACTTCAAGTATACTAAATAAATATACTGGTAGTTATGGTTGGGCACCGATACCTAGAGATGTACTGGACAGAGAATGCGAATTTCGGTGCCACTTAAATGCATTGAAATGAGGCGTGGTGTTCTTCATCAAGAGTCCATTATTGGACTTTTTTGACTTCTTATTGTGTTTGGGATCATCAATTGTGATTGTCGGGTTAATACATAGTTAGTGATCCTGTTCCACTATGGTTTTATTCAACATTAGCGCAAGAAACCCTAAACTAAGTAAAAAGGAACAGCAGTCCCTATTACAAAACGTATTCTGGATATTTAAAATCTTTTTTTGTTTCCTGCATAATTCCATGTGTTCCTTCATCATTTTGTTTGTTTGTTTTCAATATGAATCTACAATGTAGAAAACAATAAAAACTAAGAAAAAATAATATAGGTTTGTCCAAATTCCTGACTAGTACTGTAGATTCAGAAAATTCAGCAGACAAATGTCCACAAACAAAAATTATATTCTATTGTACTCTGATAATATACATGCTACGTTAAACTACCTTCCATGTTGTGCCGCATGGCACCAGCCATTGACCTCTAGGATCAATATGAACAAACATTTGCATATTACATAAGCCCTCAGGGTGAATCCTACGTCATGTATGGATTTTTTTAGTAGCTTTGCATCCGTTTTCTTGTATTTTCAGGATAAATGCTGGAGGTCCATCAAATGTATTTACGACACTAACCATACAGAACACCAGCTGCAGCTGCTTAACTTCTGAATGCCTTGAATAAGCTAAAATGGCATATACAGGACTTCGGATACATACTGCCATAAAAGAACAGCTGCTGTGTAATTGTTAACCTCAAAACCCCAAGACTGAAACTGAGGTACACAAGCAAAACAGCATATTGTATCACCAAATCTATACCGAGTCCTTTCACCAAGGGAGAAGATTTTCAACATATGGTATCACCAGTTAATTAGGAGCTCCCAAATTATCAATATTTTTTCACATTATGAAACAGCAGTGTGTAAAATCACCAACACGGTGATGAGAAGTTTTGTTGGTCAGTGGGGCCCAAATAGAATGCGCATGCAGGCCCAAGTAGTGAGAAGTGCTACATAAGGATTTAAAGACAAAATTAATAAAAAAAGACATGTATTGGCTGCTGAATTCTGATTGGCTATCAGTGGCCTATTTGTTAAGTAAATCTTTCGAAAGTGTGAGCAAATGTAGCTCAAATTGTTAGGTTAACCACCATGGGCAGCTTTAGACCTAGTGCTTAGGGTGTTGCACCTACAAAAATAAGGTACTGAATCCCAGGACTTCTAGTGGCACCACTGAGGTAGCCTTGAGCATGGTACCATCCCCACACACTGCTCCCGGGGCTCCCCGATAATGGCAGCCCACTGCTTCACTCAGTAAATTGCTTAGATGCATCAAGAGAAGTTAACACTGTTCTTCAGTGTGTTCACACATATAGATATACAGCCACTTAATTTTAAGCAGATATATCTCGAGAGTTTTAAATGTTTAAGAAGCTTCTATGAATGGAATTTCCCAACATTTGGTGTGAGTACAGATTATGTGGTAGTGATGCAGGTTTTCATTAAGTTTCATGAAACTTAACATCACATGACACTGGCTAGTCAAGCGCTAGTTCATTGCTAGCATGCAACTTAAGTTACCTGGTGACTGGCACTTTGGGCAAACAGGGGCAGCAACAGCAGCAGGGTCCAGTGCTGATCCTAAAGGTTTTCTTCGCTGACCGCTTCAGAAACGCTTCATCTCCGCCACACTCCTCAATCATCAGGATGAGGAATTTGAACACTACAATCGCAAAGTAGCTGCAAAGTGTATCAACAAACAATAATGTTATTTTCCTAGCACCCGCCCAGGGAAAAAACTCAGCCGAGAGCTTGCGCTATCATTTTCATTGGCAGAACAGTCCTGATATCCTTTCCTTTGTTTTGTCAGACATATCCAGTAGATATCCTAAAAATCCTATGAGGAATTCAACAATAAGAGCAAAAATATTGGGGTTGGTGTTCATGTTTTACACATACATGCACACTATTCAGCCATAGAATTACAACCATCTGTAGCCTTGGGATCCTGAGCGTGATGTAATATCTGGCACAAATATGTCAGAAGTAGATGCTTAAACCCTGTAATTTAAGATGTGGGTTTGTCCAGCACAGTCGCACAGATGTTGATTGGACTGAAATCTGAAGAATCTTTCAAAGCATTTCTGCAACGTAGCAGGACAAAAGAGGCCAAGGTCATTAGACATGAAGGAGTTTATTTGGTCTGCAGCAAAGCTTTGGCAGGTTCCAGGAACACCCCACTACATCTGCCATGTTCACGATGATCAACTTGACCCATGTCAAAGTCACTGAGATACCTACGCTCATCAATTTGTCCTACTTCCAACACATCAGTTTCAAAACCTGAACATTTATTTGCTGCCTGATGTATCCCAACTCTTCACAGGTGTTACTGTAATGAGATAATCAATAATTCTTCACACAGTGTTTCCTTGGTTAAATGTTAGGGATGCACAATCAGAAAACTTTACGATTCCATTCTATTTCAATTCTTGGGCTCGTGATTCGATACAAAATCCATTCTCAATCCATTATTTTCCATTGGTCTAATTGGAAACACAGGCCTGGGATGCTAGTTAAAGTCGCAATACAAAAATATATAATATAAATTAAACAAATTAATGTGTTACATGAAAGTAGATTAAATAAAACCAAATAAGAGCTGCCATATTTGCTTGTAAATTGCCATTATCAGAATTAATAAAAATGGTGCTACATTTGGATGTACAGTGCTATAACAAGAGTAACATCCGATATATTAACTAATGGTAATGGAAATATGAATATACGATTTTGAAATATGACTATTCAGTTTTGAAATATCACTATACGGTTTTGAAATATGACTATACGGTTTTGTTTTTCTGTATGAATTTTTATGCCCACCCCTAGTAAACACGGACAAAATTCATAAAAACCATTTGCCAACAGGTGGACTTTTTATGTTCATTTTTGATTAATCAGTCACAGTGTTACTTGTTCTCGGAAACATAAAGAAGCCATAAGAAGTGTAATCTTTAAAGGATTTTCCTGTTTAACTTACGTGGCTGAGGTCATGTCTGTAAACATGGTGGCTCTAGGTATCCACATACCCAAACAGGACATTGTACCAATAACCTGGAAAAGATAAACAGATTTTTTCTCAGTAAGCCATCAGATAATTGCCCACTCCCTCCCATCACTGCAGATCTTCAAAGCCTCACCGGTGCCGCTCCATTAACCCAGATGATGGCACTCTTCTTGTTGGAGGCTACTTTCCTGTAGATGTAGATACACTCTTCGATGTACATCAGCATGGAAACCGCGGCCATGAATGTCAAAACGGAATATAAGATAATCCCGAAGATGTCCAGTTCTAAATCACAAAAAAATATAATTACCAGAGCATCCGCACACACTGAGAAAAGACCTGCTTTAAAGTGTTCTGATTCTAATGAGCACGAATGAATCAAATGAACAGAACTGCTGCTCAAAAACGAGGAAAATGAGAAAACATGGTAGGAGTAACTGCTGGATAATTCAGGTAGACTCAACACAACAGATATGGGTCCATTCAAAGCACTCTCACTCTTTGAAGGAACTGCTGGTGTTGTGAGTACAGAGGTAGGCTGTGAGCCATTAATGTAAAAGACCCACCAGCCGGGTGGCCCTCCTGAGAGCAGCCTGCAAATAGCACAATTAGGAAATTCCTTGGAAATCGTTGTCGTCTCATTGAAGCTCAAATTACAGCAAATTGAGACAGTACAAATAATAAATAAATAAATAAATATTGGATTTTATATATGTATATATATGAGGAGCTCTTTTCCAAAATAAACAGCAAATTTAAAAAAAGAGTTTGTCATGCCATTTTGCTGTGCACAGAACCTATTCACTGCTCCATCAACGTTTCATGCCAAATCGCTATATTTCCTTGTTTACGATGTACTGCAATATGCCGTTTCTTTCCAAAATGAAATAAGCGGTGACCCTATTTTTTGTCATCTCCTCTTGACCAATCAGAATTCGGTGAACAATCGACAAAATCGAGCTTGGCAGCGCTCTAGGGCGAAAGTTTTGTTGCATTTTTGTGTCGTGTCCTCTTCAAAATGAGTGCTTTAAACCCTTTTGATGGCATCTTTAATATGACTCGGGAACAACGAGTCATCTTGTACGAGTGATTTGTTCAGTCGCGCATGCGCATTTGCGGTACATCCTATAGTTTCTGTATTGGAATTATTGAGTCTCAAACCCGAAGACTCGAGAGATTAACTAATCAATTCTCTTTCCGGCTCAGGCTGCATAGGTTAACATTACGGGGCTGTCCAGGCGAATACAAATATTCATAAAAAAACACGTTATTTGTACCTTTCCGAATACCATAATCGCTTCGGCCCCACCCATAATATACTTTGAATATTTTCATTTATCCTGTCCCTGAGTCCCTGATGTCATATTTTGCATATTCACACATAACGCACATAAACAATCAACGTTTAGGAAATAAATGGATGGGTAGCGTTTTGGAAAAAAAAAAAAAAACTTTTAATTTATAATCAACAATACTGTTGTATGATTTAACAATCATTGTTCATCATGTTCAGACTGAGCCAACAAACCATTTTAACAGGATAAATCTAATTATAACAAAATGTGTGGGTATAGGTAAAAAATATCATTTTCCTGAAAAGTATCATAATGGATTTATGCCGTTTTGGAAAAGAGCTCTTCATATGTATATCGTCACTGTTGGGCCAAAGCCTCATATGTCAAAAACAGCTATTTTTCAGGAAACTCAAATAAACAAATATGTGTTCAAAATAACTGAATACATAAAAATTGGTATTATATATATATATATATATACATATATATATAAAATACCAATTTTTATGTATTCGTTTATTTTATATATATATATATATATATATATATTCCAAAACGCTACCCATATATATATATATATTAGGGCTGTAACGATATACGATACAAAACTGAAATCGTGACGTTCACAAACCCGTGCCGCTGTGTGAGGAGGGTGAATTGCAACACAGACACACCCCTTCCAACTCTTTCCTGTATACTGTTCCCGCCCAGAAACATACCTTTTTCACCGTAATAGGAGGATTGTCACGTCAATTTCTTTTCTTTACCAATAGCTGAGGGTCTAAGGGTTTCAAAGAGCCCTCCCACAAGTTTACAAACACGAGCACAGACGAACCCTTTGTTTGCTGAATTGATTCACTGTGAGTACATGTAAGTTATGACACTGGGCTTAAAAGTGTCTATAAACTGGCTGGGTTGTGATACAACTACGCTGGAGTCTCTGTGTAATTGTTTTTATTTTGTTTTGAGCAGTGGTGGAGCCCAAGGGGTGTCCGGGGTGGCCAATCGGATGTCAGTGACACCCCTCTGGTTCCACCCCAAAATTTCTTACTGATGCTGTTGGCTGTCAGACTGTTTCTATTGTTTTTCTTTACAGTTTAAAGTCTGGCATTGCAGTAAGCATTGCGGCTAATGCGGCTACTTCCTGCACAATTTCACCCCTCTCCTGCTGCCTCTAGCTCGACCAACAGCTCTCCTACAGACAGCACGACCAGATTCACCACTGTCACACACTTTCCCGATGTGCAAAGTGTTGAAATAAACATGTGTTTGTGCTTTGTGTTCACTTTCGTCTCGCACGGCCGCACAGCTGCGATCCAAAGTTGAAGCGGGAGACAAGCGAGCGTCTTTTCCAAAAAGCAAATATTCCCCTTCAGAGTCAGAATTGGCTAAACATTCACAAGACATAATTTATTAGCCATTTTGCCGGTTTTTTTCTTCCAAATTTCACTGAACTAAACTGCGCTCTCTGGCTGCTCACGCAGCAGTGACCTGGGACTCGGAACTACTGCTGGTTCCTCAAAACTTTGAACGGGAAGATGACATAAAGCGTTAATTGCCTTAACTCGTTTTTTTTTCTGTGATTAAATAATCTAATTAACACGTTAAATATATATATTATAAACCATATATATATTTAGGGCTGGGTTCAAAAAAATTGATTCACCGATCACTATTGATTCTCGTTCAAAAAATACGATATCGATTAAAATATTTGCGGATCGATTTTTCCTGCCAGAGTAAAAGAGTCTTATCAGTCAAGCAGGATTTCCTAGACTTTATTTGCCGTAGTTGCAGAACTAGTGTTGATTTTTAACCACTATTTTTGTGGTTAACATTTCATTGCCAAATAGACATTTTCAAAACAGGGCTACTAACTCTGTCATTGATTTAAATGTAAGATATTAAATAAGCCCTGGATTCCTAAATTCTTTTAATTCGTGACTCTCCCTCTCTCTCTCTGTTCCTCATACACACACACACTCACATACATACATACACCCACACACACACTGTTACTGTTAGTTATTAATGTTATTTCTGTGCAGCCGTTTTAATTTAAATAGACAATAACATAATTTTGGATTGAAAAAACATTATGGTTGTCCACAATTACTGGCCCTTTAAAACACACTCAATAAATCATGCAGACCATACTTGATTACAAAAATAAATAAATGCATCTGTTTCTTATTAAGGTTTCTTTGATGATTAATGACAGTGTGCACTAAATCTATTTTTCAAGGAACACAGTAAAACATCTGGGATGTGTTACACAACGTAGGATACCGTCATTTATCCACATCATTTTACCAGATCAAGTTCCAGCCTGTCCAATAGGGAGCTTATAAGGCAATCAAAAGATTAGGGTTTTGAAACCTTCCCAGAGTTTTGACACATCAGGGCGACCCTAAACTGCCTTGTGAAGATTTGCCCCCCACCAGAAAGACACCTTAACCGCACCCTGCATCTAATCTAAAGATAATAACGTATAATCTTATAACACATTCTCATTTCTTATGTATAGCAGGAAATTATGTATTTATCTAAAAATATTTGAATAACAAAATCATTGGGGATTAATTTAAGAACAAAATTTGAGATGTGAGGGAGTAATCTGCTGATCTGGCGATTAACAAAAGGGGATTTAGAAAAATCGTTATGGTTACAAAAAATAAGAAAATGTACTTAAATGCAACTAAACAAGCGAAAAAGAAAAAGATTAAGCAAAGAGGCTTTAAAAATGGAAGTCGTAAAAAATGCAGGCCTGAATCTCTCAGCCCATCAAGGCTTAAATAAATGTCCTTTTTGTCTAACCCACAGGGGGAGAAACAAGGCTCTGACTCTGCCGTCCTGCTGCTGCGTGAGTGCATTTTTCTTCTAAAATGCATCTCAAGATCTCAGTGTTCTGGGAGACCCTGCAGGAGAAGAGAGGCCCATAAAGTGTGAGATGCGGGTGCATTTCACTCCTTCTCAAAGAGCCATGCTGACACCTTGGACAGATTTGAAGCTTAAAAGTTCAGTTTATGAGAAATGGTTCTTTTTTATTCCCTATATAGCACATGACCAGTGACCTTTTACACAGTGACAATTTGTGTATATTCTATTTGTGCATATACTTTAAGTCAAGAGTTTGTCAATATTAAGTCGATTCTATTATTAAAATTTATTCTATTTTCTAGTAATTGAATCAGAGTTACTGTATGTTGTTTACTGTTTTACATTTTGCATAGATGAGTGAAATTATACCAATTCTTCTACACTTTATTCCATTTTTTAGTTATTATCTTAGGAACAACTCATGCTTATAGTTCACTGCATGTTGTTTAGTGTTTTCATTTGTGTAGGAGTTGTTATATTTTATTTACATTTTACATTTGTGTGTATGTGTGAAAAATTATTCTACACTGCAAAAGCTCCTGTTCCAACCAAGACTTGCAATCTTACTTCTAACCTAAAAGTTTTCTTGACCTTGTTTGGAGAATACTATACTATATAAGGAGCAGATTTTGTAAGTTTATTAAGGTTTAAGATATTTTTACCTATTTCAAGTAATGTTACCAATTGTAAATATATTTTACTGCACTAAAAGATCATTTAACTTGTTCCTCTTCTAAAGATTACTTGAAATAGGAAACAAATTACAATAATATACTATATAAGAGCAAAATAATCTGGTCATATGTAGTATAATATTCTCAAAACAAGATCAAAAAGACTTTTAGGCCAGAAATAAGAATACAAGTCTTGAGTAGATCAGGAGTTTTTGCAACTTGTTCTATTTTCTCGTCACACGAGGGCTACATTTCACTGCATGTTGCAGATGTGTGACCATTAAGTTGCAAATAAACAGCTCGAATCTTGAAAGTCGGTAGTGAAAGAGTTACAATTTTGACGAAAAATAAAACTTTAAGGTGGAATTAAGTGGTACTCACGCCTGATGATGTCGATGGCCTGAGGGGGCTGCTGTCTGCAGCTAGGGTCCATGCTCCTGTTGGTCATATCCATCTTCAGTTGCACGTCAAGTCAGAAAAAGACCAACCAAGCCTCCTTCCACCAGGACGGAGTTTCTGAAAAGACAGACATAGGACTGGAGAAAGCTTCTCTACACCCAGGTTCCTCACTCGAAGTGGAGCGCAGGACGTCCCGAATTTACCTCTTGGAACCGCCCCCTGTTTGATCAAGTGCAGATGGTGGATCCGTCGTCACAATCTCAGTCAAACATCTCATTCAGAACCAGATTCCGGAGCCCACACATCACTGAAAGCTTGTTTGCACCAGTTACGGCTGCACCAGCTCCATCAGGCCTCTACGAGGCGCTGTGCGCGCCACTGCCTGGGGGACCCATCACATGATCATCACTCCAGAGTCTTAACAAAGCCGCTCAGCCATCATGTGGGCAAACAGGGACTGTTTTCCCCCCCGAACCTCATTCTCTTCTCTCTTCTGTTTCTCAACAAACTTCTAAACCCAAACCAGAAGATAATATACTGCAAATGTCACGCCTTGACTTTTGTGGATGTGGGATTTTTGGTTGCACCCCAGTCAGTGGTGCATCATAAATTAAAAGTGTTATTCAGCTGCACACTTGTGAAAACCGGTGTGTACAATGCCCAGGCTTTCCCCACAACACCGCCGTTACACAACACTCGTAATTCAATGCACTTTTACTCCGCTTCCAAATGGAAAACAGAAGAGCTTCAAAACGAAAGTGTGCCTGTGGGGGCTCTGAGTAAAGGGGGTAAATAAACCCACTTACACAATCATCCATCTATTCGAGATGTAGTCAGACAGCTTGCTATTTTGGTTTAGAACTAGAGCTATGAAAGCACTGAAAGTAAACACTCGTCAGTAGTCACCCAATTCTTTTCTATAATGACATATTACAAAACTTCTCTCAACTCACTCAAACCGCATCCAGCTACTAAATGTGGCTCAGACTTGTGGAAGCGGTGACACAGTGTGACAATGTTCAGAAATATTCGGAAGTTTTTCTTTCCCTGGGCTTCTCCAAAAATCTAATACGCATTTCAGATATCCCTAATTCAGTTCTTCCCAGTCAAAATTACATTATTCCAAGTTAAAAAGCTTTTTTCAGATATCCTCAATCACTTTATAACTAGTACAAACAGAATTTTAAGATATACAACATTAG
>JBBKCR010172489.1:0-15161 GCA_037577295.1 Ladigesia roloffi | reverse complement strand
GTGCAATTATAATTTCTGGAATATTTACATAAGGATTACTGTGTCTGAGGTCTTTTATATACATGGCACAAGTAATTTGCACATTTCCTGCAGAAAAATGCTAAACAGATTAAATCTTCCCTTGTTCACTAGGTAGCCTCATATATAGCAAACACTATGTTGTGAAAGAGTGAACAAGCACTTTTCGGACATAGCTAAGGTCTTCCAGAAGTTCTGGGGCTTGGGTGCATACTCTTTTCTGCAAAAGACCAGTGTGGATGCAGGTTTATACCTCAAGCTCGTTAAGAGAACTGGTTCTGTCCTGGGCTGCACACTGGATACCATCAAGGAGGTAGCGGACAGAAGGATGCTAGTAAAACTGTCATCCATTATGGATAACTCCTCTCACCCTATGCGCCACACTGTGGAGGCTCTGAGCAGCTCCTTCAGCACAAGACTGTTACACCCACAGTGCAAGAAGGAGCGTTTCCGCCGATCATTTCTCCCCACAGCCATAAGACTGTACAATACATCACTGTAATGACATACACATGTAATCACATGTTTGTGTATACTGCCTGTTCTGATGCTGTGCAATATTTATTTTTGGCCATGTGCAATTTTTTTAATTATCCCCCTTCCCTGTACAATCACTTAACTTGCACTGTGTTTACCCATATATTTACTCATGTTTATACAGAGAGAATTTGTTTTATTGTTTTATATTAATCTTTCTTTGTTATTATATTATTACTTTTGTTCCTACAGATCCTGTTAAACTGTCTTTCTCACTACTGCTTCTGTTTCTAAGAAACCCATTTGTGGGATTAATAAAATCTTATCTTATCTTAGTTAAGTTTGTATATTCAGTTGATGTCAGTCAAACAAATGATCATGTGGCCCTCTGCTTAATTGGAATGATAATTTTCATCAGTCCGTTGTAGATAAGATAGAAAACTCTATGACTCCTTTATGAAGAAAACGTGTTTTAGTGGTTATTAGATGATTTAAGCTTAACCAATGAGTAAGATAGCTTGGTCGTATCTATCTACACACCAACAACTGATTGGTTAATGCCCCCATTGTTGTTTCAGGATTTTCACTTGTTTGTTTCAAACTAAAACCAGTTTAATTATTTCTGAGAACTTGTAATATTTACAGGTTTTCCACGGGTCAGGGAATTTCTGGAATATCAGGGATTTCCAAGTCAGGGAATATGATCATTTGGGAGCCAAGCCAGGGAATTTTGTTAATAGCATAATAATATGCATTGTTATGAGATCTTTCATAAGTGATCCTGGAATAAGAGAAACAATATCAACAGTAAGTGTTTCAATCAAAATATATAAAATAAAATTCCTCAAATAATGTTTTTATTCATGTATTTATGTATTTATTTATTTGTTTGAGATAAATGATGGATGAGGTAAATATTATAGTGCGACTTTCATTAGAAAATCTTCTGCAGCAGCTTGGTTTCTGTTGGTTATTCATCAGTGATGTTCCATTTGTATTGTGAACCTGTTTCTCAGACAGCATCATGAGTTTAAATCCAAAGTAATGTTGATTTACCAAAAAATCTCCCAAGTACAGACTTACACACACACACTGTTCCAGTTTCATGAGTGTAAAACGTATGGTTAAGCCCCACTTGTCTTTTTGTGGAACATATTAGATTAATTTTAGACCAGGCTGAAATCTCTACATATAAGAATTGAACATTTGCCTTTTTACCAATTCATGTTATATTGTATAAACTTAGAAAGGGATCTTTGCTTGAAGCCAAATACATTTTCTGACTTCTGCAAAGGACATTTCATTTGACTGTTCTTTAGAGAACCACTTAAAACAAGATGTGTCAGAATAGTTTGAAGAACCTCCATAAAGGATCTGTGAATAAGGATCGTGGTTCCTTAAACCATGAAAAGATTCTTCACCCTCACATCTCATGTGTGTTTGTTCAAAATTCTAGTGAGTTGCACCAGTAACACACTGCAGCAGTTTCTCCCCACAATCCTGGTCCTTTTAGTCTCTTTCCTTCTTTAGGCTACCAAACCCACTTTAACACATTAAGAGCTTGATAACTGATTAATTGGATCAAGCAGTGCTTGAAGCAATAGAGCATTTCTGGCTTACCCAAATAACCTTTCAGCCAACTGTTATTTACAGAGTCCCTTTTGAAAACAAGATGTATCAGTAAAATTTGAAGAACCTCAATATAATAAAGTATACGGTAAATGATCTTTATATTACATAATGGCATTGGAAATGTTCTTCACACTCCACATTTACAAGCCTGTTGGATCATAAAGTGAAATAGTTCTACTGATTCGCTCCAGTAATGTGGGGTTTTATTGCCAGTCCAGGTCCTATTGTGCCTTCCCTTCTTTCCCAAACCAACCTCAAAACAGTAAGGGCCCAATAACCAGTTGATTAGTTAGATCACATGTGTTTAAAGCAGTGAAAATGCTCAGATGTGCAGTGTGCCTCAGGCACAGTATTTGAATGTTGTGTTGCACCATCCATGGACCAGTTTAGAGCATTCCCTGGAGCTCAGCATCCCGGTGGACCACCTGACGCACCTGTATCAGCTCATTATATTCTCCTGAAGGCTTAGATTGGCTGGGTCAGATTCATGTGTGTGCTAGAAAGTGAAACAGGAGGAGGTTTGATGACCACCTGGCACCCAACGCATAACTAGTAAACAAGATACTGAGGGGAAACGGGTTTGTTAGAAGTGTTTCCAAGTCCTGCTCCTCCAGAGTGTTTTCACGTCTCTCAACACTCCTTATTCAACTAGTCAGCTCCTTAAAAGCACTTACCTTGTATGAAATTCGTTTCGTAAATAAGGGAAAACACTTCAATAATTAGGGCAGCGGCATCTAGTCAGGGGCGCCATCGTGTGGTGGCAAGTGGTAGCAACGGCCACCCAAATCTTTCTTTGCCACCAAGTAAATTTTTATTACGCATACTACGTTATGTAATCTAGATTTTTTTTAATCACTTGACCAGGGCTGAGACAATTAGACTTCTTGGTATGCTACTACTACGTCTGTCCAAACACCTCTAATAAAACGAGGACAGAGGAATATAAAGTTATTAAAGTCTAAGTAAGTTATTCGTTACCATTTCATGTTATCTTTGTGAGAGCTTTTACATGCATTGAAACTTAAGATTTCCATCAACCACAATTCTAAACCTACGTTTCTTTACAACGAGGCTTTTCACATCGAACCCAATGATTTTTTTACATCGTTTAATTAAAAAATATTGTAGACGCCCATACAATATTTCTCTAGCATGAGCAGGAGAATGTGAAATTAGAACATGAAACAAAACTGGGCTTCTTTGATCTGAGGGCCAAGGGCTTATGGTCCCACACTTCAAATGGAACAGAACATTTAATAGTAAATATTTGTTTCACAAATAGCAGTCATGAGGCAAACCGCAATAACTCTCAGACGTTGATGGACGGTTTCAGTTTAAGGTCGGGAGTAAGGAACCTGCAAAATTCTCAGACTTTGATATACAGTTTCAAGTTGGGACAGTGGGCCTTTTCAAATTATTTTAGGAGGACAAAATTGCTCCCTAAAACAAGAAACAACCCAAAAACATCATTTTTTGGTTTTCGCTCGTGTCTGAAAGACAAGTGCATGCATTACTCCATCTAGTGGTTGAATCAAGGAACTACATTTCAACCTTTAATACTAAAAATAACTGCACGTTCACCACGGTAAATTTTTAAAAACGGTTTATTGACTTACTATTCAGAAACGTCAGACATAAAAAAATATCACACTCAGAAAACATTTAATTTACTACAACAAAAAGCTAAACCATGACACCCGAAACGAAAAAACAAAAAACAACTCCTAAATCAAAGTACCTAGATATTGTATGAGTCTCCCAAAACAGTTTGTACTGACTGCCTTCACGCGTCGAGCCTGTGTGGAATGCCCTTCCCCCTTTCTACAGTATACACTCCTTCACTTCATTTCATATCCAGCTAAAACATTAGTCTATAAACAAAGTGTGTACACACAAGGGGCCCTTTTAAAACTCTAATGCTGGACACCAATTCATAACTATGATAGTAGTTTAGTTTTGGAATGAACACTGGCGGTACAGTATATCTATTTTATAACAAATGCCGTAAAACCAGCTAGAAGCAACATAGCTCTGAATCAGTCTCAGCTCAACACTGGTGGTTCAGCCATAAATCTCTTTAAACTGCTCATACCAGAGACACCACAGCGACACAGGTATCCCTGATTAAGAAAAGCATCTTACAGCTTCAAAATATTATATATAACTAAACTCGTGATCCTGTCCTATGCACCTCCGACTAAAGTGCACTTAAAAATAAAAAAAAGCAGAAAAAAAGCACAAATGTATGTTTGAGTGCAGAGAGCAGAAACTGATTTCCCATTAGTGAGGTAATCCATCTGTAAAAGAGAAAAAAAATCTAAAAAAATAGGCAAATTCCTACAGTATATTAATATTTAGAGAATCCAGCAGAGGTGCAATATCCTCATGAGTAAAAATGGCAGGCTCCCTAGAGATGGTCCTTATATTGAATATGACTTGCAAACACATATGCAGCCACTGATTAAAAAAAAGGGTTTGCGAGTTTTATTTTCTGAGGGGCCAGCAGACCAAAGTCTAGTCCAGTTCTATCATTATATCCAAAAAAAACCAAAAACACACATTCTTGTTCTTTTGCCCTGAGGCTGTAGCCCCAGACTCAGTTGTGCACAGCAGAGTTTGGGTTTCTGTCCGCTCACACATCTGAGATACCTGGCGACACTTCGGAATATGGCATAGTCCTTAAAAATGTCAAAAAAAGGACACCTCGAATAGGCAAAGCAGTTTAGGTAAAGAGTTCAAAATAGCATTCGAACATACTGTGGACTCGTTTGAATAGGTTTCAGAGGGCTCTAAAAATGAAGGCACCTCATCAAAAGGCACATATAGACTGAAGGAATAATAAAAGTTCTTTGCAATTCCTTACAACCTTGCAGATTGCATGGAGGACTCATTTTTGGAAAAAACAGAAAAATGAACCATTTAAAAGGGTGTCACTTTTTCAGATGTTCTACCAACACTTAAAAAGATTAGTTCACTAAAGAACCATTTCTACAAATTATGAGAGTGTGAGGAACCATTTAAAGGGTATACAAGTTCTTTACACACAAATAAGCATCCACTGAAAAGTTCATGGATCCCAAACTGTTCCCCCCCCCCCCCCCCATGGGATCTCACAAGTAACTTTTCTGGCACCTTTATTTTTCTAGTGTGTGGAGAATAATACGAAAAAAGAAATACAATTCATGTTATTTCTGAAGTCTGACAAATTCCTATGTTCTAAAACCATAAAGTGAAGTCACATGACGTAGCGATATGAAGAGTTGGTCACCGTGTCGAAGCGTTTGCCGCTTGTGTAGAAGTGTCTGAGTGCTAGTGCGAAAACACGAACAATCTCAAAAAAACCCCATCTTTGATGAATTCCTTCAATCTGAATGAAATTACACTGGACCATTTACCTCTTTAAAAATGAACAGACCTGCTTTTTACTGAAATGCATCAGTCCGAGTATTTTTCTCTCAACAGAGACACACATAAACCTGTACTTGAGCTTCGCCTTACAGCTTTGTCACGTAGAGTCAGATGGTAGACGTACAATGACTCAGGTGTCTATTAGGTGGTAAAAGCCTTTGTGAAGTATGAACTTTCCGTGGAACGGTGTGAAAATGTTGGTACTTCAGTTGTACTGACCGCACAATGTCTGAGGGAATCATTGAAACATTAGTCTAGTGTGAGGGGAAATAAATTGGAGCCTGGATCAGTGAAAGTATCATTGAGAGAACGGTTTGTGGTTTGCTCCAGTGTGGCTGGCTTTGTTTGTTCTCATTTATTGCGGACGGTCAGCTGGAAGACAAGGCTGGTGGTCAGGTGTGTGTGTTAGAGTGAGAAGCGGTGTGCACATTATACTGTGTCCTCGTCCATTTTGGCTACGTCTGCCTGTGTGAGTGGCGTGCACACGTCGTTTTCCGCTTCCTTCTCTTTCTCCTTGATGGCATTATCAACGTTGGTCTCGTCATCCTTGGCTTCCAAGCCTGCTTTTCTCTCCTCCTCCTTCTTCTCTCGGTCCAGCAGACGATAGTTGATTCCCATGCCCACGAACAGGAACACACTGGCTATGACTAGGATGATGCCACAGCCCTGGTAGGTGTATTTGTAGTCGCCATAATCGTCATTCAGCTTGCCTGCAGAAAGATAAGGACGACATCTTCAAACTCAACATATGCAGACCACCAGAAAACCTTCAATGGACATTATAACCATTTTGACTATTTTAATATTGGATTTTAAGCCATATATCCCAGTAATTACATTTTAATGAGATATTTGATTATTTTGTATGACTTCTGAGTTAATTTAACAGTTTATCTGTGCTTGCTGGGTGTAATGTAATAACACTGGCCAACATACAGAATGAAAACACACAACATGGCTGACATACACTGATATAAATTTAATCTGATATACTTATTAGGACTGCCAAAATTAGTCTGATATACTTATTAGGACAGCCATAACATGGCAAGTTAATGCTGCAAAAATCTTGTAAATGTATTTGACCCTTCAAACCATCTGTGGCTGTGCAGACAGGGGCCCAGGTGCTTGGCAACATGCAAGATTTCCATATAACCTTGGAAATGACATGAATTTCATGTACAGGTTCATTTGAACACTGTGACATGATAATGTTATTAAAAAATTAAAAGTGGAAAAAATACAGGACACTTTGATTATTTGTACAACTAGTAAAAAAAACATTAAAATGAAGATTAAAAAAAAAAAAAACTGAGTGCAAAATCGAGCACTTTTACGTTAAGTAAAATGGAAAGACAGAACTGGTTCAAACCAGATTTACTTACCCAGCAGTGGGGGTCCAAACAGAACAGGTAAACACTCCACAATGGTGACGAGGCCCACGGCGCTGGAGAACCTCTGTGCCCCCACAAGGTCCATGAGCGTCTCGAAGAGCACAGAGCTCAGCCAGCCAAACGCCACACCAAAGAACACTGCGTACACCACAAACCCCATATAGTCCACGGAGAGCGGTGCCAGCAGGTGACATACGCCATTATAGAGCACCGATGCAGCGAAGAAATACTGCACCCGGGGGCGGACCCAGCGCGTGTTGGCCACCAGGCCCATGGAGGGTCGGGCCACCATGTCCGTAAAGGCGAGCACGGAGAGGAGAAAGGCAGCTTTGTCTTTGGAAATGCCCATACTCTTGGCATAGTTGCTGAGGAAGACTAGTGGGGCAAACAGGCCGAAGAACATGACTACATTGCCCATGAGGTAGAGCAGGAAGCCACGATGCTTGAAGAGAGTCAGGTCGATGAAGCTGTTGATGGTCTGCATTACTGTTTTCTTCTCATGGCCCTTGGCGCCCTCATCTTCCTTTGGCGGCTGCGGCTTGGGCCCGATGGGCCGCATGAGGGACCCGGCCACACAGCAGTTCAGCAGAGCTCCACCAAGGATCAGGAAGCTCCCCCTCCAGCCAAACTGGTCGTACAGCCAACTGTTCAGTGGCGCCAGCGTGGACAGGAACACGGGGCTGCCCGCCATGGCAATGCCATTAGCAATTGGACGCCGCTTGTAGAAGTATTTACCAATCATTGTCAGGGCTGGATTTAAATTGAATGCCAGACCTAGACCTGCAGGGAGAGGAGGATGTGAAAATGGCACTAATGAAAAAACAATGCTACATTAACAATGTTTGAAACAATAACATCGACATAGGGTCAAACACTTTCTACTAAGAGCATTTTGGACATTTTCACTTGCTTCAAAATATCTCCCTTTCCAATGCAACAGGTTTGGCACCATGTTTTTTCAGTCTTTGTCTTTTGTCTGAGCATTGTCTGACAAGCTGAAGTGTCATTTCTGACTAGGTCCACAATTTACATAATTGGTCAAAATTACATTCTTACATTCCTTGTATCTAGACTGACCAGGCCAACTCACCTCCTATTACTCCCACAGTGAAGTACAACCCTTGCACGGTGTCACAGAAGGAAGCGCAGACCAATCCTGTGCCAGACAGACAGCCTCCAATCATCATGATTGGTCGACTGCCAAACTTGTTCACGAGGATACTGCTGATTGGTCCTGTAGGGATAGAATAAGATGGTCAATTTTACACACTCATCTCCAACAGTATCCAGTCCTAGTGTTCTCCCTTTTCTAACACGATGAATCAAATGAAAGACAATCAAGTTCTTCATTAACAGGAGCAAAATGTATTAGATTACAAAACAAATAAAACAAAAATAAAAAACAAACATTTTAATGGGCCTCTTATGTTTGGACAATTTAAAGATTGTTTATCATCCCTCCCAAATTGTGAAATTTTATTGCTCTGGAGACTTAATGTTGATATGCCTACTTGATAGTTTATGCAAAAGCACTAGACAGCCTAGATAAAAAAAATGGTTTAACACAGCTTTGGATGATTTGAGCATTAGGTCCACCCACTGATACGGTTATGCTTCAGTCACATTCCTGACTGTATAATTATAAACATCTAGCAAAACGTGAGACAACAGATTTTGAAGCCCAGCCCAGCTGTATATTTAGCTGCAGTTTGTGTATTTTAGGATTTTCGCCACTAGATGGCAGTGAACTATCAGCGTCTTCACAAGATGATGCTCAGTCGCTTAGTTTCGAGACAGAGTACAAAAGAATGCGCAAGTCATTGTGCCTAATATGGTCTTGCTTCCGGTGCATTTTCCAGCTGCCCCAAACCCCAGTCTCTGTAAGCATATGCCCCCAAGTAATACACAAAAGATCTGTATCAGGCCATGTCTGCAGGAAACATGAGTGTGCATATTTGTTTTCTGCATCATATTTTCAGACTCAGGCAACAGAAAGCAACCAGTTCCACCACAACAGCAGACAAGGTGCATTTCTTGCACTTTCACTAAACAACCATTTACTGGGATGCAAAAGAGCAATTGTATTTATATCCTCCAATCTAATGGTGTGCTTACTAATGCAAGCTATTATGAACAGGAAACACAACTAATCACACTTTCGATAAACCCGCTAGCCTGCTAATCAAACATTAAATGCACTAACATATTCTGACATGCCTTCTGTGCTGCTACTGGACCAAACAAACTTTCCATTCTAAACCAGGACAATGGTACCAGTGATACTCGCGCACACACACCCCACCCCTAAACTTTTGGTGGCGTCATCACACACACACGCACACACAAGCTTCTAGTGGTGTCATCAGCCTGTGTCGTCTCACAGTAGAGCACGGCCTTATAAAGCATTGCTCCCAGCATAACATGAAGGGTTTCCAAACGGAATCGCTCAGCAGACACATAGCTCAGGGGCCATGCACACACGAGCGTACATACCAGCCTCTGCAAAAAGCCCGAGCATTCAGCCTCGTTACGGACATTATGTTCCGATCAAGCTCCTATACAATGGTCACTTTAACCACCTGTTCACTAAATCAAAGTAAATTACACTGAAAGCTGTGTCCAGACTTTAGTAAATAAGATTAGATACAGCAACCTTTTCATTGGAATCCAACCCTGAACGCAGTTGGAAATGGTGCTAGACCTTTCATGCTCACAAAGCAAAATGTTCAGCCGGCAGTGCCAAAGAACCCAGACAACTGTATAGTGTGTGTGTATGAATACCACACCAATCAAGTAACCACAAGCAGTGGAATATGAATTTCAGTTTAATGAAAGCATAAGCACATGCAAGCCACTGCACCCACTAGGAATGAATTAGTCTTGAATTAGCCCTACTGTGTCTCCTTCAGTCTAAACAGAAAAGCACTGCTGGACAGCATGAAGTAGGCAAAGTGTGCGACCGACTGACTGTGAGGCAATCAGTGTTGTGTGAGGCAATCACACCGTGCACACCGACGCTCTCCTTTCTCAAAAGTCCAATTCATTTAGATTTTGGCATTTCATTTCGATTAAAAGCCCACAAAAAAAGCTATTTAAGGATTTTGAAGAGAAAATCAGCTTCTGGTATCGCTTCACTAACTGATCATCACTACTTTGGGTTCTTGCAAATTCCATAATAAGTCTTTAGGGAGCAGAGATTTCAATCCAAACATTTTTGGACACATTACACAATCTCAAATCCTATTGAATCACTTCCAGATTTTATTGAACTTGTCAATATACAACATCAACATCATTGTGGTTTTCGCACACACTTCCCGTATTAAAAACCCTCCTCTACTGAGAGGCCAGAAATCCTCCCTTATTCATGAAAGCAGCCCAAAAAGTAGATCAACACAGTTTTTCCCCATTAGGAAATCCCTCCAAACAGCCTAAAGTGTTAGCTTAATATAAATATAACATATTTTGATACAACAGAGATCTAAAAGGATCAAAGCATTTTAAAAAAATCAGTTCAGAGAAAAAAAATATATAGGCCAGCTAACCAGTGATGGCTTGTTTGTTTAGACAAAAACAGCAGGAAAGACCAACAAAGACAGACACAAAGAGAGAGAAAAAGTCAAAGTACACCTAAATTCATTTATTTCTAAGTGATTCAGTAAATGGATATCTATAAAAAAACCAATGCCTTGGCAGAAACTGAACACTAATTCAATTAAATGGCCATTATACCCCCAACTCCTCTCTGAAGGCAAACCCATGGCTGTAGCTTTAGGATAAACGTGTTCACAGATGCGAGGACCTTAGAGTAGAATACAGGCTACGTGCAGGAACTCGTGTACACGAGTGTGTGTGTGTGTGTGTGTGTGTGTGTGTGTGTAGCCCTCTCAGTATGAGAAATGCTGAGTAGGTAGTTCACCACACTGAAGGTCACTTGAACACACATTTTTCAACACACCACTTGTAAGGATCAAGTTCCAAAACCTCTGTTTTTCACCAGAGTTTAACGCAAATAAAAAAAGCTTTTTGTATGTAATCGTACATCTCTCAGAAATTACAAGAAGGTAGTTGTAGCCTTGTCATATGAGTGATGAGTAGCGTAGTTTTGGAGGGGAGTGAAGACTTGGTGTGTTTTAGACACTTCTGTGCCATTTCCCTGATTAAAACATTGTAAGGAATCAGGGTACCTGCACATTTTTGAGTTGCAAATTCAATGACTTAAGAATTTTTTAAGAACACTAGGAAGAAAATCACAGAGGCAAAAAAAAAAAACAATAGCCTAGAATTGAGTTGATTACAACAAGGCATACATTTGAGTTATTGGACCAATAGTTCCAACATAAAACATCTTTAAACCAGCCATGGCACTACATCCTCCAGGCGTCTCTCACTAAATACGCGTTTACCTGTACTACACTCTCTGTTTAAAATGAACCAGTCTCCCTGCTGCGCACATGCAACACTAGTTTCTTCTCTTTCTATGGGAGTCATTTATGCCTGTAAGTTACACACTGCCCCCTGTGCTATAGGCAGTGATGTGCATTGGTTAAAAAAAAAAAACAAACAGGGAAAAAATAATCTATTTGGGAACAAATATGCCTGCTTAATTTCACCCTAGAATAAATGTAATGCCTACCCTTCCAGTATTTTTCGACTTCAATCCATTGAGGCCTTAAAAAAGTAAAAATATATTAAGACTAACACTTTCAAAAGATCCACGGGAACCCTGAGAAATACTTGGCAAACAACAAAAGATGAGAACGTCTGGGTTACCATTACAGTCTCTGTTTCACATCACCCTGCATGAGCGAGAAGGCCTGAATTTAACAGGAAATCCATGTCACCATAGCAACCACCACAAAATCACTCCATGCCTACTGCCATGTCCAGAGGCCTGGGGAACTTCTCCATTAAAAGCACAGAGCCTCCAGAGCTAGCTGCCCTTCAAATAAACAGGATGGATGAGGCGGTATGTTGAGCCAATGGCAATTCTGGAGAATTGCCAAATGTCCAGCTCTGCCTTGGATATTTGAATTAAAAGAGGACCCACTCATGTTTGACACACTGCTTTAGTGTGTGGCTACAGAAATAGAGCCAGGCAGTAAAATCTAAACCAGTATGTTGTAACATACTGTCATTATAGTGGTGACACAAGTGAGCACACACTGAACAGGTTGCATCATGTTAAGAGTACATTATTGCTTAAATTACTCTTCTGTGATTCATAAGTAAGGACTCATTTGTCCGTACTTATGAATCACTCATAAGTAAGGAGGAAGTAACAAGGTCCCTAATAGTCACGCCTGAATACACCGCAGCACTGAACAGTGTGAGCAATGTGAAATTATTTCTCTGCATTTAACCTACACAGAGTGTAGTAGGGGGCTGCCACCAATGAGGGGCGCCCACAGAGCAGTGCATGGGGTGAGTTTCTTGGTTAAGGTAACCGCAGTGATGACACTAACAGTGTTGGGATTTGAACCCACAACCATCTGAGTGCAGGTGCAATGACCCAACCACCATCTCCCATCTTTGCCAAGTTAAAGGTCACATGAATGACTTTTGATTTAGACAACATTCAATAAGATTATGTGACCACTGACATAATGCATAGTGATCCTGTGATTCTGTACTTAGTACTTTACATTGAATACTTAGCATTTAGTACTTTAATTGACAACACACATGAAGAGTTGGACATCACCTGCATTATATTAAACACAAGTGGGGTTTTAAGACCATGGGAGTTTATTTACTGACCATGTGCTCTTATAAGAAATTCAGCCTTGTACCAAGTGCACATTCTAACGAAACCTTGTAACTCCTCTGAGGCCTGAAACGAATGCTTTATTTAAACATTCATTACAGGCTCACATGGTTTGTATGAACAAACAACTTGTTACCGAGTTGGGATATGGTGCGCTGCCTGTTAAATTAAACATCAACAATGACAAACAAACATTTGCCTACGGCAAGATGATGCATCAAGCATGAAAATGCCAACGCCTCAGCTGGGTACTTCCCGAAACAGGATTTCTAAGTTAATCAAACAGAAAGGAGAACATTGTCTGGGATTCTGGAACAGGATTGCATTTTTGAATACTCCATCAAACTTAAAATTAAGTGAATTTGGGGGAGGGGGGCTTTTTCCTTAATCCACTAATTATTGGAACAAACAATTTAATATGCTAAAAAAAAAAAGTAATCTTTGGTAGGGAAAATGTGCTACATTTATTAGCAAGCTAATCCGGCAATACTGGCTGTGTGAACGGCACAGTGTGGTGCAGAAAAACAGAGGAACATTTTTGGGATTTCTCTGGTCGACTCTTGTTAGTGATTTAAGGTTTATAAGCCTCTCAAATTTGTTTATACCAGAGAACACACTTAACTCTGGTCCATCAAGTTTATTATGCAATGCAGCCTGAATGCTCAGATTTATTCCATCATTAATGAGAGCAACTGAACAAGATAGCCTTTAGTCTTTATTTACGGCTGTACCTTTTTAATATGTACATAAAATTTATTTTTCAGTGTTTGTTGCAGGTCTAGTTTTGGGTGGTGTTTATTTTGGCACATCAAGCAATCTTAGAAATAATGCTCTGTGACATAACCCCAGGTCGGTACTACACTGTCTTCAGCTGTTCTTCAAACAACATCCAGGGCTAAACCTACTTTCAACATTGGATTTCCACATCCTGGAAATGAAATCCAGGAAAATCTCATGCTCACGCCCACACACAAAAGATGTGTTTCCAGTAGCACATCAGAGGAGGACAGCAGGTCAGGGATTTAAACACAAGCACAGCTGTGTTTGGTTATTTTATTTCACTGCAGTGGAACACCAGCGGACAGAAAGAAAGAACACAGCAAGAGAAGGAGGATGTGACAAAGACAAAGACTGACCTCCTGCATACATGACTGCCAGCATGATGGAGGAGATCCAGGACACCTGACTGCTGGTGGCGCCGAAGATTTGCTCGATCTCTTTGAAGAAGACTGTGATGGATTTGGGGAACGCGTAGGAGAAGCCGATGCTGATGAAGGCTCCGACGACCACCGCCCAACCCCAGCCACCCTCCGGGGGCGTGTACCCCACAGGACCGCCTGTTGCGGGAGGCATCGCTATCCACGCTCACACACACTGGTAAAGAACTTGAACAGGCTCAGATGAGCGTCACACACCCTTGGTCAATCTGCAAGAGAAAAAGAAACAAAGACACATTAAAAATGTGTTCTAAAAATAATAAATGAGGAAATGTGTCTCAAATTGGTCAAATACATTGAACTGGACATCAAAGACCTATCAGAACACATCCTGCTGCTTTAGGCGGTCAGCAAATGGTTTTGCATCAGGGGATGTATAACTTTGAACAACAGTGCTGATGCGGAGCAAAGGTCAGTGTGAACATGGACCACTGATCCGTGTAGTGACCATTCTAATATAGGTGGGCACAACAGCAGTGTTTTTCCTCTGCAATAGAACACATTCACCAAGGGAAGTAGCAGGAAGCCAGGAACACGGCGCCTGGGGAGCAGTGTGTGGGGAGGGTATCTTGCTCAAGGGAAGCTCTGTGATTTAAATCCATGACATTCTGATCACATGGCAAATCCCTAACCCCTATGCCAACAGCTAAAAATATAAATATCTGCAATGTATATGAGAATGGGCATGGGAGGCAAATGGGTCTGGTTTTACAACTCAATCACTTTCATTAGGTAGCAGATCCTCCACAAGCGGGAGATTTTGGCACACAAGTGACTTCTGTGTGCAACGGTGAAAAGAAATGAACCTCCCACTGAGTTTACCTCCCAAAGCAAGCCACTACAGCCCACATTTGTGAGCTGCTAAAGCATGAGACACTGTTTGAGAGAATCTCTATATTCCCCTCATCCAAAACACATCAGAGTGGCTTTAGGTTACATATGACTGACCTTCTACAGCAGTCCATTGCAACCTTGGCCCTTGAGGATGCCCTGCACATTTTAGAGTGTTCTCTTTTCTAACACATTCACTTCAGCTCAGGGAAGAGTGGTCCATTAGTTGATGTATTGGGATCATGAAAATATACATAATTTGATCCACCAGCTTGACAAAATAAACTTTTTTCTACAGCAAGAATGCTGTGACTTGATAGACTGAGGTAATGTCTGAAATAGAACCTCCCACATTATAAAGCACCACTTCCTATGTAGTGATAAACGAGTACGAGTACTTGCATTTTAGTACTCGCC
>JBBKCR010172481.1:0-15162 GCA_037577295.1 Ladigesia roloffi | reverse complement strand
GGGAGGGAGGGAGGGAGGGAGAGAGAATGTAAAGAGCCATGTCCCCTTGTGATCTGATCTTCTGCATTTCCCCTTGTGATCTGATCTTCTGCATTTCCCCTTTATAATCATTCGCCTTTGAATAAATCTGAGTATGATTTATTTATGCTGCCGCTTTAACACATCTATCTGTGCCTCATTAGCATATCTTAAAGTGTGTGGAATAACATTAAGTAATCTGCAGCTCATTACCAATCTGTCCTAAAAACAAACCGAGCACACATTCATTCCATACGCCCTTATTTCCATAAATGTACTCACTAATGCATTTGTTTGTTTACTCTGTATATTAGCTCTAGACTGCTGGTGTCCGTCTTAAAGATTAAACGACGGATTATGATTAGCTTGTTGAAGGCGGCTGCATCTCAAAAGTCTGTGTTTTTAAAGCCTTACTAAAAGAATTGATCTAGGTTCAAACTGGATCTCATTTTAACTTCATTGAGAATTGGTTAAACTGCTGCAGGCTTAATTATTGTATAAAAAGAAATGCGCATTTGAACGATTAATTAAATCAAGAATATATCTGATATATAATGTTTTTATAGCTGGACATTTATACATAGACAGTATGTCAGACAAATATTCCAATGATCCATCATTTAAAAAAAGGGAAAAATTCAGTTGTACTACATGTGGTGGTCAGTTTGAAGCCACCTGGATATCACAAAAGTGTGATTTTCAGTGCTGTGAAGAATTCAGTGAGACACGGATACGATGTGGTGATATTTCATAGTGGTGAAGGTGAAGAACTGGAGTGTTCCTGGAATAAATAAAGGGTGATCTTTTAGCACTTTGTCTCATTCTTTTCCTGGCACTCAGCTGAACACTGGTGACCCTGGTATGTTCATAGTGAATGATGGCTAATTCAGTTTTATTTAAAATAGGCCTTTTCTGCTCTATTGGTCTTCTAGTTAATCAATGGAATGTGACTAGATAGACGGAATCATCTAGAAGATTGCCACATATTATCATCCTAAGGTAACTTCTACTTACAATACTGCCCTATTTTATTCAACTGCACATCCACACAAAAGCTCTGTGCAGTCTACTGATGTGTTGGTATCTGCTGTGTCATCAGGTTCTCTAGCAACGTATGCTGAATCTAAGGATAAAGGGCACTTTTTTCTCCGTCTATTCATTATTTATTACTCTGTGGATCATAAGCATTTAAATTCAGCAAAACTTCGCTAACTGCGTATTAGACACACTGCACTGAGGGCTAGACAATATGCTACCCGTTCATGATATAGGCTGTTTAATTTGTCCTGGGTTTTTAAAGTATGCACCTTCTGTTCTGCAGGTTACGGCCACTGGTGTCTACGCAGCCCTCTAAGAAACTGGCACTGGATGAAGTGAGTGTTTCCATTATTCTGTCCTCTAGCTATTGCCTGACTACTCAAACCCCCACTAAAGAAAAGGCTGCTCAGCGAAGCTTTAGCTTAAAGATCACATACAATAAAAACACGGTTACTCACACTTGGGAATGCATTAAACAATTTCTTCCTGATTATATAATCTTTTCTGTAATACCTCAGTGCTAGTGGTGCTTTTCCCACCTGAGGTTCAAAAACAGCATAAAATTGTGTTGTTTTGTTGTAGCGTTTCTTTCTTTTTCTTTTTTTTTTAATTTGACATTTTTTGTATTTTTTTTTTTTTTTATGTTTTATTTGTCAGTCATCATTTATTTCTACATTACCATTTCAGAACATCTTTTTTGTATCTTAGATCTAAAAAGGCTGTTTTTGTTACTGTGCCCTTAACACTGATTTGTGTAAATGACCTGTGTTCTGATTTGGCTACCCTCTACTGTGCCTCATGCACAAAGCGCTAAAAACTGAAATGCTCTTCATAAACTTTAAACAGCACAGACTGAATAAACAGATACATATATTTTGGGGTTTTTTTACATCATAAAAACGCTTTATTAAAAGCTGTTTTTGTAGCCAAGTCATGACGGTGTGTTTTTAAACTCTTTCAGAAAAGCAAGGACAATACAGTTTTTGTTAAATGAGCTCTTTAAAATATTTTAAAGTAATTGAAACACACTTAACCCCTAAATGGTAGAGACCTGCCACAGTTTATTCTGGCGAATTGAATGCCAATTAAAATGTATTTTTAGGCACAATCAGTAAAAGGCACTCTCATTGTAGTCCATGTAGTAACTGTATAGTAAGGCTTAAGATCTACTAAGCCTGGGATTTTATAGGCTTAAATAAACTGGCCTTATTCGCCCTCTATAGCAGATGTTGGGGACCCAAGAGGCAACGTCTGTTCAGAATGCAGTGGTGGTAGAGAGTGGGCCGGTGGCGTATGAGGATCCGGGAGAGGACGAGGAGGACGACGAGGAAGAACCATGCGTTAGTGCCATGCAGCTAATTGGGGGAAATGGTCAGTACTAACTGAAATACAGCTCATCAGTGACTTCTAGTTCCAACAATAGCCTAGTTATTACGATCAATTTGTGTGGTTTAAGATCATTCTTATTCCCAAATGTGGTCCATCAGCCAAGACAGATGTGTTGTTGACATTTTCTTCTTCAGTTTGGCACTAAAGCATAGAGGCTAATATCATAATGGAGGCCTTTTTCTTACCAGTTAGCATGCTGCTAACATGCCAAAATCATTACTCATCTCAAAACATGAGGAGTTGCTTAGGAAACGCTAAATGAAATATTCTTATGTGGTTTCTAATCCTGCATCACAAATGTATGGTAATAATTTAGGCTTCAAAGCCACAGCTGCAATTTTTGCACTGTATTTTTGTTAGTATTTAAAGATAACAGTGTTCCATACAGCAAGAGAAACCACACTAGCAAGTCTATTAGTGATTACTGAAAACCTCCATATGGTCTGTGGTGTGTGAGAGGATTTAGGCAGGCAGTTTCCACCAAGCTAACTGGTTTACAAAACCTTCCATTTATGTACTCAACCATTGCTTGTTGGTGACATTAGCCGCTTAGCTCTGGTGCAAAACAAAACAAGCTAATTTCAGATATCAAAGACAATATGATGTTTAGGATAATTGGATGAATTAGATTTTTATCAAACCTTTGGCTTAATGTTCTGCTGAGCTTTATCTGATGGGTTTGCCTTCCTTTCTCTTGCAGATTACGGCTATGATTTTGACGACGATGACTGATTCTAGCTCCTCTATGTGTGTTTCAGTGAAGGACACTGCTGAAAATCGGACTATTGTGCTTACACATTATAATCTCTGCTGCTGCCCCTGACTTATACTTGAAATAAATGTCCTTAGTTTACACACACTCACAGGACACAACTCAAACTGTGATCCTTCACCACAAAAACCTGAAGTTCAGGGAGCGATGCTGGATTGTGCATTTATGTTATAATGACACAATGTGGATGGGTTCTGTGAGTATGAGGATATACACTCACACGTCACAATTCACCCACCTTGTGTCTATACTCACCCTCTATTTTATCAGCACAGCTGACCAGACAGGTGCAGAGTTTACAATTATAGGCTTTATTTCCCTCGTCATTTATACCCTGTCCATCAGTATCTAAGGCCCCACATGAGAATGGTTCTGAGAATGATCCACCCAAATAATAAAGAGTGGTTGTCCAAAAAAACAGATATCGAACTATAGGGTCAATGGAGCTGATAAACAATAAATTGTGTAAGTAGTTACAAGACAGTTGGAACTAATGACATGGTCCTTTAGTGTGTGTGATGTGCAATAATGCTGGACACACAGTATTATTTATTTTTCTGAGTATAAAGTACTCATCACCTGTGGGGATCAAGCTGATAATGCATCACTTCTATTTATTTGAGTTTAGTTTTTTAGGAAATGCATAAAATGTCCCATATTTGCACAGGTAACATGTTATGTTTAATATTTCCTCCATTTAGTTAAATTCAGTAAAGAGTAGCTTGGTATTAAACCATGAAGTATGCTCTCGAGGTTTATTATTATATATAAACCTAAACAAACATGTCATCTGAGCACAGGCAACAAAAGTTTTGAATTCAACTGTATACATATACACACATTGTTTTGGAATGGAGTAGTGTTCTTATATTCAGGTGTGCGTTTTGAGCGTGTGGAAGGATGTACTGCAAAGATACGTATGTGATTATCAGTCGAGTTGACATAACACAAACACACAGACTCCGTGACATCAAGAATACACTCAAATTAGCCAGACATGAAGCATAAAGCTTCATCCCTTTTATCTTCCTGCATTGATTTACATAGAATTATACTGGTATCCACACACATGCACATAGATACACAAATATACATACACACAAACACATACTCAGTGTGTGTATTTCAAGGACATGGAAAAACTTTATTTTCCTTATTTTTTTATTTAAATAACGTTTTGGAACGTACTCAAGAGACAAGTATGAATTCACTGTTTTTTGTAAATGTCTTTTACGTATATACACCTTATCAGACTACAGCAGTTTACCTACAAGTGTTATTGAGTGTTTCAGTTCAAGCTGCTTTTTTAATGATGCATTGGGTAGCCAATCAGAACAGGGCTAGGTTGTGTGTGCCTGCCCTAAAGGCACAGTATTAGAAGAGACTGGTTAATTCTTAACAGGATAAAGGTAGGCTGGAAATGGTAATGGTAATTTTTAATTAATTCTGACTGCTTTTGGAGTATAAAACAATATAAATATCCTAAGTGGACCTCAGAGTGAAAAACAAAAATGCAGGATACAGCCGTTTTAACTGCATAGGTGTGAACTGTATATTTGTTCCACTGATTCAGGAGGATGTCTTTGGGGTGTGTGTGTGTGTGTGTGTATATACTAACTACTTTAGTGTGAGTGGCAACCTCATGACACACATGGCCATGTAGATCTAAACAGATTAAATGTGTTTGTAAGTGTGTGTTTGTGAGTGGTGTTTGAAATGATTACTGTTTTTGGCTTCTCTACCTCTTTCTCTCACACAAAGTGTTTATTATTGGAAATTATAGGAAAGTCGCACTGAGCTAGGTTAAGTCATTCAGAGAGCATACACGTAGCCTAGCTTTGCTTTAGTGTTTCAAATTAAGGGACCTGATCAGCTTGCATACCAGTGTAGCTTAGCACTATTAAAAGCCATTAGCAGAATATTATTTAAATGATGCTAATATGACTGGGGTTTATTTGCTGTTAGCAACGTTAGCATTAATTGCTGAATTATTCCTTTAATGTTAAATTCATGCTGTGCTGCTGCCTCTGCAAGTTTCTGGTTTACATTTTAAGTTTAGTTCAGGACCGCAACATGACATATTTGATTGCGAGTGTGTAGAGGATGTGATGATCTAATTTTATCCAGTTTTGCTGATGCTGCGTCATTCAGTGATTGTGTATCGGTGTAAATATTTAACAGATGGATTTATTCTAGAGGAGACTTTTTCCAAAGCTTCTGTTACAAATGTTGCATACTTTGTTTTCTCCCAGAATGGATTACACTTGTAAGAATGTTTATTTTACCCCATTGGAAGCCCTAGACAAACAGTGTTTTCTTTTATTTATATGTAAATAAGTCCACATCCTCTGCAGACTTGCTTTTAATGCACATTTGCGGTTTATTTGCTCAATTTAACTGTTTACTCTTTAATTGTACACTCCAGATGATGTTTTTTTCCCAGCACAGTCACACAAAATGTCTAATTATAGAGAAACTGACCAACATTTAAAATTTTGTGGACCCACCATGGAACCTGCATGGGTATTCTGTTTATATGGAAATGGTACATTGTGATAAATCTAAACAAAATATGTATTATCTTTGGGACTAATTTGCCTTACAACACCCTGAATGTACCCCTCAACTATGCATGTTTTTATGCATGATTTAGTTTTAGGCCAAAAGTCCCTCAAAGCTCTGGTAAACTGTGTATCATGCATCTCGCGGTGTATTCAAATCCATTTCATATACAGATGTTTTTTGAGGGAGCTTTTAGAAGAAGCTGTCTTGTTCCATTTACCACTGACTTGTTAAATTTCTTTGGAACAAATCATTTCACACCTAAACTTCTAAATTTCATGTAGATCATTTTATTATGCAGAAGATTTGAGGAAACATTAAACAGCTGACCATTTTGGCCTTTCTGAGACATGCACCGAACCAGGCCTGATGTTCCTGTTTATATGTCCACATGAGAATAACGGTTGAAACAGTGTTTGTGTCGGTCCAGAATCTCTTTACAAGTGGACTGCTCTTTGTAGATATCTTTCGTTGCAATACATAAAGTGGCCTTTAGGGAATAGCAGTTCCTTATTTTTGAGTCAGGGCCTTATTTACTGCTGTTATTGAAGCTGCTATTGTTGGAGGTCCTGTTTTTGCAGTACATAACTATATAGACCAGAAGCAACTCACCATGCATCATCATTAGGGACAAGAACCATTTCATAATTTAATGTTGCCCATTGTGTGATCTCCTCTGTTTAGTAGGGCTTACATCTGTTATGAACTGTCGCTGATCCAGGTGTTATTACTGCAATTAATAAAACTCAGGTGGAATGTGTTTCTGTTCATTTTCATTTGTCAGTTGTGGAAATAATGGGAGACCACATAATTATGTTTTTCTGGGTGCTGCTTCTGAAATTTGTAAGAGTGTGTCTGTACTATGTCACTGTTGTTTTATAGATTATTGATTATACTTGATTAAAAGTTCCAAATAAATATTTCTTGTATAAAATGTAACAATAATACATATAAACCTATATAAACAACACTAATTATTTTACAACTGTTTTACAACAATTAAAATAGTAATGTTTAAGAGCAGATTAGGTGACTGTTTTATATCCATCAGAAAGTGAATCAGGAGTGAAGCTGCTGGAATACAGCACATAGAAAAACTTCTCTTCAAACACTAAACAGGCTATAGTTCAGAAAAGAGTAGCAACCTGTGCGTTTTACACACAGACACGGTGCAAACAGTGAACAGAAAAAAGGGAAAAGTGTATTTTAATTTTTATAAGATGGGCAGGCCCCAAAATTGTTCTATGTCCATTAAGTAATCAGGTTGCCTTTCTAATGAGTGAGTTTAGCTGCTTTAAGGCACCCATTTCTGATCCAGGTGTTTAGTCCTCATGCACACAGTTCGTATAATAGCTGTGGAAACGTTTAAGCAAATAGAATGGGATGCTGGAGCAGCGATAGAGATGAACCATGCTCAGCTAGAGGAGTATAAAAGCCCACCATGTTCTTCCAGCAGTGATGGAGCCATTCTGCAAGAGTGTATAACTATATAGGGACACAAACCGACCACAGTTGGCCTGCACCCCACACTCTGTAACTGGCTACTGGACTTTTTGACTGGCAAGCCTCAGTCTGTCAGTTGCCGATGGGACTTCAGCCAGCATCACCACAAACACTGGCGTCCCGCAGGGTTGTGTTCTCAGCCCCGTCCTCTACACCCTGTTCACCCATGACTGTGTCGCCTCCCACAAAGACATCATCATCCTGAAATTTCCGGATGACACTGCAGTGATTGGTCGCATCACTAGGGACGAAGCGGCTTACAGAAGAGACATTAGGTCACTTTCACTGTAATTGCACAATTTGTTTCACATTTGCACACATTTAGTCTTTACTTATCCTTTATTTTATTTATTTATTTTTCTTAAAATCTTGCTTTTTAATATTTATATATTTACAATGTTAGTCTTTAGTCTTTAATTTTATCTTACTTTACTTATTTACTTTTAACTAAGCATTTGTTTGTGGACAGCAAAAAAAGAATTTAATTGCACAGAGAAATGCCGTTTCTTTAGTACACATGACAAAAAAGGCTTTGAACCTTGAATCTTTGAATCTAGGGACAAGTTCCTGTCAATATCCAATGACTTCTGAATTGTCTCTAGCAATTGTGGCTGCTGTATCGGAGAGCCAAAACTTGTCCTGGAGTAAATTTACTATCTTACTCCCTCTAGTGCCTGTGAATGAGAAATACAGGTAATGTCACATCTGTACTTACAAGATACAAAACGGTTCTTTAACAGGACACTTCTTAAGCTTGGAAGGTTTCAGGGGTCAGTTTATTGATGCTAGCAACTTTTGTATAAAGAGGTTTGTTTTTTCTACCAGAGAAACTTATCAAGGCAGAATTCTTCACAGGGGTGGTGAATGGAACTTTACATCTGCCTCTAAAAAAAGTTTAATGATGCTGCCTTATTCCCAAAACACTGTTTTATCAGAATGTTGGTTTGAAATGCATTGATGGTAAGAGGTTCATGCAAGATGATTAAATTGTTCATTCTTTTACCATCATCAGCATTACATTAACTAACAGAAGACAAAACCAAAGTAAGTGTCTGATAAACATAAAAATACTGTTTATTAAGAACACCATAAAGTAAATTCACTGCACAGTTAGTCAAAAACACCTACCATGTAGGTGTACTTTGTAGGTTTACGGTTACAAATAAGTCTGATTTGGGGTGTTTTAGAGAAATATCTGCAAAATGTCAATAAGGGAATTTAAAGAAATCACAAAAGTGAATGTAAAAAAAGAGTCCCTGCCAATATCCAATGACTTCTGAATTGTCTCTAGCAATTTTAAATAAAAAAAACGACTAAAACCACTATTTTCTGTCAGTGGAAAACAAACGGTTAACAGGTCTGTTTGTCTACTGCAATGTATTAATTGTTATATGGACTACAGTGCAAGCCTGTGTAAGAGCTCCCACTCTGTACTATGTATTTCTACTTTTATGTTGATATATGAAAGGTGTTGGCAAACAATATTACTGCTTTTATCTCCCCATCTATGTCAAAATCCATCCTACGCTCTTGTTCCTTTGGGATGAGTTGGAGCAGCATCTGTGATCCAGAACTAATCATCCAACACTGATATTGTCATATCGGACTGCAATCAAACACATACAGAAATGTTCCAACACTTTCCAAAAAGAATAGGAGCTGTTACTTTAGAAAACAGGGACAAGCTCCCCTTTTAATGCCCTTGTTTTCCGAAGAATGACCATACAGCTCAGGAAAAATTAGACCGGTGCAATCTATTTTCAAATCAGCATCGCTATGACTATGACCACCATCTTTTGCCAGTGTCTGTTAAATCTCTACACAAGCACCTCATTCTGATTTATGAGGTACTGATTAGTGATCATCTGTATCACATTTTATTTTAATGAGGAAACGTATAAAAACAACAATCAACAATCTTTCACAATGAGACCAGTTGGATGGTAAAACACTGCTTGAATTACGTCAAAGGTAATTATTGCCAAATTTATTTGATTGATCAAGATTTGTTTTTTTATAAATATAAGTTCAGTAAACACTTTCATTTCTCTTATTCTAATGGCTTGTCATTTCCTTTAAAATGCTTTAAAGAACAATATTTTAATTTGGAAATGAGGAGAAATATTGTCAGCAGTTCTTAAAACGAAGGCAAAGCTGTTCAGTTCAACACTTTCACCTAAAAAATCTGAGAAGCTGAATATTTTTGCAGTGGTCTCTTTTTTCCAGAGCTGTGTACATAGTGGCGGAACCTAGATTCAACGTGAATTGTACCACAATGTTATAGAAACGAACTTTGGAAGTCTAGTTAAATATATTCTGAGCTTAGATGTTCAGCAACTGAAATGTTCTTGGTGTAATCCTCCATGGCTTTGTTAGAGCGGGGAAATTTCCTCAGCTCCGGTCCAGGTTGGTTTATCTGGGAGGTGACGTTAGCTGAGGGATGAGTTTTGGAATCTTGTACCAAATAAATAAGGAGATTACAGAAAGGTGAACAGGCTTTACTTTAATATTTATGTGTTTTTATCTTGTTAAATTCAAGCCAAGATAGGACTGATCAGAGTATTCATGTTTAAAACCTTGTCTTTTTTGAAATAACTCTCTTTTTTATATTGCTTTAGTTGGGAATTCATGTAAAATCTTCAAATTCTAAGATAATAATTTACAGCATCTGCTATTTTAGCTTGTCTCTGATTATGATATAATTGTGGCTGCTGTATCGGAGAGCCAAAACTTGTCCTGGAGTAAATTTACTATCTTACTCCCTCTCGCCAATGTGAATGAGAAATACAAGTAATGTCACATCTGTACTTACAAGACAAAAAACAGTTATTTTACAGGACACTTCTTAAGCTTGGAAGGTTTCAGGGGTCAGTTTATTGATGCTAGCAACTTTTGTATAAAGAGGTTTGTTTTTTCTACCAGAGAAACTTATCAAGGCAGAATTCTTCACAGGGGTGGTGAATGGAACTTTACATCTGCCTCTAAAAAGAGTTTAAATGTTTATGCAGATGCTGCCTGATTCCCAAAACACTGTTTTATCAGAATGTTGGTTTGAAATGCATTGAATGTAAGAGGTTCATGCAAGATGATTAAATTGTTCAATCGTGCATTCTTTTACCACCATCAGCATTACATTAACTAACAGAAGGCAAAACCAAAGTAAGTGTCTGATAAACATAAAAATACTGTTTATTAAGAACACCATAAAGTACATTCAATGCAAATTTAGTCAAAAACACCTACCATGTAGGTGTACTTTGTAGGGTTACAGTTACAAATAAGTCTGATTTGGGGTGTTTTAGAGAAATATCTGCAAAATGTCAATAAGGGAATTTAAAGAAGTCAAAAAATTTAATTAATAATATATATATAGTAGTTCAGGTGTGTATATTATATATTCTTTTATTAATTCAAAGATTAAATGAATCCATATACAGCACTGGTTATAACAGAGACAGTTTTTGTCCATATTTGTTGTTGCATACCCACATATCTTATCTCTAATCCAGCTCCAGTAGTCCTGGTATCCGGCCTGTCAAAACCAACAACCTCATGATGAATAATGTGCATATGAATGTTGAAAAATCAGTAATGTTTCACTCTTTGTCCCACGCGTTTCTTCATATAGTAGGTGAGTCCAGCAGCTGTGGTCACCGCACCCGACTGCAATTTTCCTTTTCTCAAGTTCAGACAGTGAAGGATCTGTGAGAGATGAATGATACATTTTACATTGTGAAATTTCTTATGAATTCTGATTTTTCGCAAAGGCTGTTGATGTTTCTCCACTGAGTCATTTAAATTACATTCACTTGGACCAAGTGATCTCTAGATGTTCTAGAGTATAAAGTGTTCACTGTGACACACAGGCTCAGCCAAGTTAATAAAATGTGAAAAAAATGTCTATCTAAATTGAACTTGCATGTTATTACACAGCATTATATAATACATAGGCAGAATTTATGTATGAAAAGCATCAACACTGGGGGGTTTCTTATATGTTTCCATGTCTATTATAGGTTTAGTTATCACTCGTAGATCATGGGTTCCTTGAAGCTGACATGCTCCACTAAACAGATCTTCTCACCAGCTTTGGGGATGTTCTTCAGAATCGAGTGGGTTTGGTTGTACCAGTCCCCATTAGGGTGTTCATCAGTGTAGGTCACACCACCCGTCACGTTCTGGCCATCTCTCAGCCAGGAGACCTCGATGGTTTTCGGGTAGAAATTGTATACACTGCACATCAGCGTGAAAACGTGTGAGTCTTCGGTCCGCTTCACCGACCTCAGCTTGACCTTCGGTGCAACTGAACGAAGGAGCAAAAGTTGTAAGTGCTAAATCAGCCAGTGGGATTCAGGTAATGAACAATGACCACAAAATGGGACACAATATCTATAGCAGAAATTTTCTGCCTTTTTTAATTTAAGGTGCCCTGTTGTGGATATTCAGGGCCACTGTGCCCCACTTTTCTGGCCCCTCAGGGGGCTATGACCCCCACCTCCTAGTTTGAGACCATTGATTTTATAGTACAGGTGTAACAAATACAATAAAAATGATTGACAAATAAAAGGAATTTGCAACATATTTGAATATTATTTCAGTAAAATCACCACTGTGGTAAGAACAGTCTTGTAGAACAGAATATTATTGATGAAATGCATCACAAATTGGAACAGAAATGAATGTTTCTCACAAACCTGTTTTACTCAAAAGGCTGTTGATTCTTTCGGTGCACCATTCTACACAATAAATGTTTAATGAGGAGAAGAAATATTAAAACATTTGTGGATGTACATTCACTAGATGGACAAAAGTGTTGAGACCTTTACATCAACAAGGACTGCATTCAAATACACAGACTTTAATATGGATTTGGCCCCAAATCCTTGTTCTTCTGTTTATTAATGCACAATTTGTATTGGTATGTATATTTGTAGTTTGCATCTGATTCATGTGACTTGTGTGCATGTCTTTTATATTTTATTACAGAATTGTACTTAAAATGGATTTGACTAAATAAATGTGACTATTGATTTTAAATAACATCTGCATATCACTTTGTGTTGAGAGGCCGAATCCATTTCAGGGAAGTTGATGTCATACAGTGTAATTTGGCTAGTACTACTACAATGGGACATGATGCAATTTCAAGTTTATAATGTTCAGTTTGATGTTATTTTATCTATATATAAAGTATTACTGAAATCAGTTACATATTTCCCATTTTTTAAACAGTTTTTGGAGGTGTTAGCTGTTTAGTCAGATGAATTTAGGACCAGTCAGTAACGTCATGTCAGTCCTCAACAGCACACAAAATTTAAGAAAGAAGATCTTGTTCTTGGTCTCGTTTCGACTTTGTCTTGATCTTGACCCGGTCTGACTTGGTGTTGGTTTTGTCTTGGTCTAGATACCCTCTGGTATTGGTATTGTCTTGGTCTTGGTTTATGCGGTCTTGACTACAAGTCTAGCCGTAGCTACTGCACAGCCACGGAAGCGTGACAGCCTCGTGCTAGACAAGTTATGTGTTCAGTGTAACAATCTAAATGTTGGTACAGAATTTGCCATTACATAGAAATTTCTTGTGTACAGAGTTGTAAATGTTATTTGTGCTACTATATGGGATCTGAGTTCAAATCAAGGAGTTGAATGACTCGACCACTATTAGAAAAGAAGAAATAAGCAGGTTTGTTTTACTCATATATGATCTGTGAGTAAACTGCTTAATGATTTGTGGAACATAAACATGTTATGTGCAGTGTTATTAATTAATTTATAATTGTCATGTTTTGTGACAGTTAAAAAAATAGTAAGTGAGAAATAGCTCACTCAGTGAAGTTTTCACTCACAATGTAAAACCACTATTTGTTTCTGCATTGTCTGCATGACCTCCAAATCTAGATGTCCCTTATCCTTGTGGGCTTTGTCACAGAGGACAGACACAGAGAAAAAGGGAGACAATCACCGCCTACTGCGATAGTCCTTGGAAGCCTTAGCCTCAACGTTAGTTCCCCTGGCTCACTCCATGATCCAGCTGGCACTCAAAGCACCAGCTGAAAGGTGAGGAGATTTTTTAGCAAAGCTAATAGGTCCGTGCTTGCTCCTGAACAGAGCTTGACTACAGCTAAGGTTCACAGTGGAGCAAGTGTGGATTGGAGATGAGAGACTGCACATCAGTCTTCTGGCTGGCTTTTCTGTTAAGAGACACAAGGGAGCTTTACATAAACAACCAAACACAAGACAGAACTAATTGTGACAGGGGCCACTGGGGGAGAAGCTGAGGTGGCCCAGACATGACACCTTCTTTCTACTCATGGTCCCCAAGAATTTTACTTACATAATTTTTTGTAAGTTAAACGGTTATGTTTAGTTTTTCATGGTTATTTGTGTATTATCACACAAAATCCAGTTTTGTTTTTGTTGTAGATGTGTATGTACTTGTTTTATTATTTAAAATTTAATTTGTTTGTCATTTTAAGCCGTTGTCTCATTTCCTTTTTGCATGCATGAGCAGGTAAGAAGTGATGCAGCCGCATCTTTTACAATCCTGTCTTTATTTTACTTATCTTTTTATATTTATTATTATGTTAAAGTTAGTGATGGTGAAATGAAGCATCATGAGGCTTTGAACCACTTGAGCCAGTTGGTTCAAGAAAGGGTTAATCTCTTGAAGCTTCATGTGCACACAATACCACCAAAATGTATTGCCAATTAATTTATCTACATAAATGATCCCATATGTGTTTAACAAATATTGTTGGAGTGTATTCTATTTGTGTACAATTTCACAAAATTGTAGTATGATATGACCTGGCAGGTTGTGTAATTATGTTTTTCTGTCACTTAAGGAAAATGGCATGGGCTTAAGCAGGCAGAGGAAAGTGAAAATGCTTATGGAACTAGGAAGAGGGCAATGAATATGCTTTTGTAACTAGATCAATGATGTACAGAATAGGGGAGATTTTAATTCATTTTTAATCCGATATAACAGTTTCTCCACAGTTTTTGGTTTTAATCAATTCTTTTTTTTTTTTCTTACCTCTTCGGCCTTTGAAAACACCCTTTCACATGGTACAAAAAATGCCAGCATGTACAAAAACAGTAGTCCAGAGGGGTTTCCAGGCTGTTTATATTTGGCTCTCTCTAAACTCTCCAAAGTATCTTGAAACTTTTTAAACACTTTCCAAACTCTAGTATCCAAACTATCAAAACTCTATCCAACATCTAAACTTTCCACAACTCTCTATCAAAAGCAAAAATATTGGTGTCAAATCACACTGCAATATCTGAACAACTTTCTAAAGCAGTCACGTTACAGCCTGGCAACAAGGATTTGTATGTTCTTATATTTTGCTCCTTCACTAAATGAAGCAAAGCTTGATACCACTTCATGGAAATGCCTTTCTATTACTGGACAAGCTCTTTGAAGTTTGCAAACAATTCTGAATCAGTTTCCTTTGAGGGATACACTTTCATGATGACTGTTGTTTTCTGTTGTTTTAAAAGATTTAGTTTCCAGATAAACAAACGTAAAAAATTAGAGAGGCAGTAATGAGAAGCTAGTGAGACTTACCAGCCTTAGCAGGCACTAGGCAGTAGCGACAAAGGGTGTGTTGTGTCCAAGTAGAGCTGAGCGATTCAAGACTCATCCGGGTCAATCACCCAGATCCATTAAATGACTCATGAATCCGAGGTCTCCATTGAACCGGATCCGTCGAGTCCTAACGTCATCATGTCAACGTTATAAACCCCGCCACTTTATATATCTTATAACCATTACAACATAAATTACTACAATAAAAGTTTCTCGCACCACCACGCTTAGATGAGGGTTATCCTACATCTTCCTGTAAAGTTGAATCCACCTAGTGGTCTTCTCGCGTCAG
>JBBKCR010172464.1:0-15166 GCA_037577295.1 Ladigesia roloffi | reverse complement strand
ACGTTCACACACACACACACTCATACACTCACGTTCACACACACTCACACTCATACACTCACACACACACACACTCACACACACACACACACACACTCAGAGTATAACGTGGCACATGAACATCTTGATCTTACGGTGAAGAATCTCTGAAATGCTGAATTCTTCCTCTCGCCATAACCACTTCCACATGTGCCCCAGCCCAGGTCTGGGCAGAGCCCTATAAATCTCAAGGGAGGAAGATGACAGCCTAAAGCTCTCCGCACTAACGACCCGAGGCCTCGGGGTCAAGTGCAGCAGAGCACTGAGCATGAGGTGGAATGGCACCAATGGTCAGTGACATGAACCAACGTTAGTATGCAGACTTACAGACCTGAAAACAACATCTGTTCTTCATGCAATTAATCTTCCTTTACTCATTAATGACCACTGCCACTACATCCCATTTGTAGGCAATAGTCAAGTCTCTTTCCTAGTTATCCACCATCCGGAATTCTCCTGATCTACTGTATGTGGTTTAGGGATGGGCAGTTTGAACAAAAGTACTATTTTATATTAAATGGGGACAATTCACTCATTCTTCGAGGGGTTTGGCGGAGTAAGGGCGGAAGGTGTGTTTACATGTAGAGCAGGTGGGGGGTGGTGTATTAGTTTTCAAATACGGAGGCCTGTAGAATGGGAAGGGCACTGTCATCACTGTAAGATGGGTTCCCTTAATACAGTATTATGCCAGATGTTGTAGTGGTAAACTTGACTGTGTTACCTCACAGCTGTTTTAATAATTTGACCAATAACAAGGATGCATGTTGAATGTTTCCATGTATAACCCTAACCCTAACCAAATGCTGGCACTTAGGGATACACTAAATAATACAAGAATCAAACACTAGTTCTGATAACATTCCACAGCTCTGGGCTCTGTCAAACATCATTAGAAAGAGTTGGATGGTGAGGATCGCACGATGTAATTTCATGTCCATCCATCCTCCATAACCACGTAAACATGAGAGAAGTGAGCCAGTCTGGCCCAGAAGGTCTCCACACCACATAAAGTTTTACAACTTCTGTGAGTGCTGTATATTCTAAGACTACTGTCAGTGCTGGTGGGTCACGTGGTCATGATAAGGTGGTCTGTCGCTTTGAAGCACATATGGATCTCATCCCACTCTACCGTATACAGACTGATTCTTCTGTTCACCGACACCTGCCCTCCAAAAACATTCTGGTCAATTATGACTTTAAAGCAGCATAGGAGAGATTCGGCCGAGAGCTGATGAAAGTAGGGTTGCGTGGGAGATGTTATTGAGGAAAGGAAGAAAGCAGAAAGCAGCAAGATGAGTTTAGATAATCAGATCTTTACAGGAGAAAGTGAAAATCCACTCAAGCCCCATCGCCTCTCTGAATTTATGGACATATTTAGTTCCCGCCGGGCTTGCTTCAAAGTAAGGCAATGGTAAATGTCAAGTCGCCAGTCATGGAGGTTCTAATGCCTAACAGATGGAGAGAGAGGGAGAGCGGGAGAGAGGGAGAGACAGAGACAGAGAGACAGAGAGAGACAGAAACACAAATATTGAGAAAAAGAAAGAGTTAAATAAAAAGAGACACAAGAGAAAACAAATAGAGAGAACATTTTAGAAAGGCAGGAACAAACATAGAGAGAGAGAGGAACAGAGAGAGAAAAGCATGCAGAGAAAAACTGTAAATAGTGAGAGAGAAAAACTGAGAGAAAAAGAGAGTTAGAGAGAGAGTGAGAATCAGAAACATGAGAGAAGAGGAAAAGAAAGACAGAGAAAAAATACAGAAAATAGATCAGTGGGAGAGAGACTTTAGGAAGAGAGAGAAAAAGAGAGAGAGAGAGTGAGAGAGAGAGAGAGACTGACTAAGTGAATGTGAAAAAGATAACAAGAAAAAAATAGAGCAGGAGAAAGGAAAGAAACATGGATAGAGAGAGAGATGAAAATGGAAATGAGAGAGAAAGTTCAGATTTAAAAAGTGATGAAACAAAGACAGGGAGAGAAAGAGAGAAAGAGAGCTTTTACTGAATCCCCCTCGCCTGCTGCTGGTGCCCTTTTCATTTCTCCCCTAAGTAAATGGATTTGCAATTCATTAAGAGCAGCTTTGCTGTCAGGTCTCCCGGCGTGGCCGACGCTTGTGTGTTAGTGCTGCTTAGTGTCTGCTGTGAAGAAAAAGTGAATAAGGCCTGGACCTGAGCACAATCTCCAAAAAATAACATTAACAAGGACCTCCAAAAGTCTTTTTTATGCCTAATCTCAGTCTGCTGAGTCTGCAGTGTGACAGCCATTATTACAGACAAATTCAGTAATTCAGTCTAATCGTATTCTCCGAAAAGACTCAAAATTCCTTTACAGCAAAAGTCAATGGGCATTTAAAGTGTGTGTATGTGAAGTCTAAACCTGAGACTGTAACGCTCCAATAGTACGTGTGGATGAGACTGAGAATGATCCGCCAAAGCTGTTGTTTTGCTGTTTTATCCAATGTTGGATCATCCTTGGACCATCCAGTGCTGGATCAACACTGCAAAAACACATTTCTTTTGTTTTTCCTGTGAAAACCTGCCTCCCAAAACTAACCGAGAACAACGGTTCTCAGACTGGGGCCCAGGTTCCCTGGAGGGCCACTGAGGTTTTCTACTATGTAATGTAAAATTTTCTAAGTGCATTCCAGATGTTTTGGTTGTATCTAAAAAACATGGAACTAGTTTAAATATTTGAGATGGTAAACAATATTTAATATCAATATATGTGCCAGTTTCAGGCTGCATTAACTATCGGGACAGTTTGTCCATGATAATCAAGTAGAAAACATCTGATATCAAGTCAGGAAGGGAAGAACACAAATAGATGAAAAAATGTCTCCTGATATGGAAGTTTCCCCGGTTTGTGTTGATGCTTGAGGTGTCAGACGACATTCTGAGCTCTGCGTTGTGTTGCAGTTATAAATGTACAGTTTTTTTTTAAACCAGAGTTCTCTAATGCACTCTGAGTTCTAAGGGTTAATTGGGCATTCCTTGGAGACTTTTCCACCATTGCATGTAGGCTTTATGGGTCAATTCTGGAGGTCAGACCTTGACCGACAGAGTAGATAATCAGACCATTTGTTCTGAAGTGATGAAAGCGAGTGCAGGGATTTGAGGTGTGAGACGTGGAGATGAAAGAGTCAGATTTACGGTTTAAAACCAATCTGCTAATTCCACTCTGCACCACTCCCTGGGCGTTCGTGGAGTTTACAGCATGACCTCTGAGGTCAAGCAGAGTCAGATTTATGACCAGTTTCGGAACTGAAGTCACCTCGTTATTTGTTTTTTTTTAGCCCTAAAACATGTTTAGTTGTTGTTTTGCTGTATTTATGGAATGTATTTGTTATTACATCATTGATTGCATAGGAAGTGCATAGCTCTTACTCAGCTAATTCTGACTCGGTGGTTTTAGATCTGCAGATGAATTCCTGAGGAACTATTTTCAGTTCCAGGTCCAGCATTCCAAGGAAAAACATGAAAGAAATAAAACGATTGAGGATTAAACAGGTGGCTGTCGTCCCTTTCCTAAACCCGGTACCTTCTTTAACCCCTTAAGCTCAACTGGTCAGAATGTGGGCTTGTAAAACTTACACTGTAGTTTCAAGTGTGCAGTTTAAAGCTGTGCTTCGACTTGATTTTAAATGATCACAAATGACTTTTGTGTTTATCAGTGTGTGACTTAGCACCATGCTAACGGGGGTATATGTTTCCACTGCAAGCTAAAGTAAAGTGGTTCTTCAGCTTGATTTTAAATCAGAATCAGATTGTGAAAACTCTATTTATTCTTGAGGAAACTGCTTATCTTATGACTGAACAGACACAAGAACACTAAGATATATGATATCTGATTCAATGAACACTCAGTAAGAAAACTGCACATTACTATACATTTTCACAAAAGCATGTCTATCTGAGATTATTTAACACCTCGGTTTGAGGTGTGTGTGTGATGATTTGCAACGCAGTTAGCACCATGCTAACAGGTGTATCTACATCTTCTGCTTCACAGCTCCAGTGTAAATCCTAAAAAGCATTACACACCAAACAAGTACGACCACATTTGTGGGATGAAAAAAATTAAATTTTGGCCAAACTGTCATTTTAAATGTTTAAAATTGTCCTCCCTCTGTTAGCTGTTTGGGGACCTGGAGCCGGTCAGGATGACATCAGAAGGCTCGGACTGTCGCTGTAAGTGTATGATGCGGCCGCTGAGTGCGGAGGCCTGCGCAAGGCTTCGGGACGGGACGTTGCGGGTGGACGACTTTTACGCAGTGGAGACGGTCAGCTCAGGCTCAGACTGCAAATGCTCCTGCACAGCACCACCCTCATCCCTCAACCCCTGCGAAAACGAGTGGAAGACGGAGAAACTAAAGAAACAAGCACCTGAACTGCTCAAGGTAGACCTATTCAAACATCAAATACTGCACACAACAACGTTCCAGAACATTATAAACTCCACACACCTGCCTTCCATTCATTACAGCTCCCATTCACTGGCCTTTTTATTACAATCCTTTATCTTGCATATCAACTCTCAGGGCCACATTATTAGTAACGTTGCTTTTTGGCGGGTTTTTTTTATTTTAGTTTTAATGTAGTCTTTACATCAAGCTGTCATTTTAGTTTTTAGTAGTCTTGGTCACATCCAGACTCTTTTTAGTCTAGTCAAGTTTTAGTCGACTAAAAGTTATAGCATTTTAGTCTTATTTTAGTCTGAATGATCCACGACTATTTTCGTCTAGTTTTAGTCAATGAAAGCTGTATTTTAGTCTTTCAGACTTCATAGAATAGACACAATCAAAAATTCCAGTCGAGCCTATTTCACAATTCGATTAAGGTTCTGATTAACTTGTAGGCTCAAGAATACTGTACATCCATTCCAGACATGGAAGACACTCTGATTTGAATTTACGACATTTGTTTTGCCAACTATGTTAGAACTTATATGTACACACACAACATTTTTAATAAAATAAGTTAATAATATCCCATCACTAAAAAGTGAAAATACAATGTGTACAATGTGAAAATGTGTGTGTGTGTATGTTGCCATAAAACCCACATTTGTAAAACTGGTAAAAGTATTCACCTTCATAGTGTGGGCCTGAACTCACCTGAATATTTTTTTAAATCCTGAACAGATATAATCTACACAACCACATCAGAACAAGGATCAGCCTTTTTGCACAAATATGGGAACGGCTGTTTATAAAAATGCCCTGTGTGAGAGAATTTGTGTGTGTGCCCCAAAAGCTCTGAGACACTCATGCTGGATCACAGCCCGCCCCAAGGAGAGTGGCAGGAAATATCAGGCTGGTTTCGGGGTCGGGCAGAGAATCTAAAATCTAATTCACAGTGCCTGTCAATGGACAAAAGTATTGGGACGTAATGTCTTCAACTCTAATGTTGAGTGTCTTTTACCTTTTTCTCCCCTCCCTATCGTACAGGAAATAACGTCTCATCTCCTTTTAGTAAACGAAAATGAAGAGACTTTTAGCATAGTTTTTATTTTGTAAACCACATTTAGTCTCATTCTTGATCGTCAACAAAACAACATTATTTATTTTGTTTAGTTATCGTCACATGACCAGCAATTACGTCGCATCGCGTCTCATTTTTTTAAAGTGAATAATGTTCATTGACGAAGATATTTCATAATAATTTTCGTAAACGAAAACAACACTAGTTAGAAACACCTTCCCCTAACTGGACACTTTATTAGAAACGCCTTCCACTCGCTGACTATTTTATTAGAAAGACATTCAACTCTCTGGCCACTTTATCAGAAACACCTACATTGTGCTTCAACTCACTGGCCTAACTTTTGTTTCCCATTCAGGCCCTAAATGCTACAGCTTTCAACTCACTCTGTTACATCCCACTTTAATATGCAGAATATGCATAAACTGGTTTCCAAATATCTATTATGCATAATTATGCATTCTATATAAAACATTGCAAAACAAGAGTTTTACACTCAAATAAGAGATTAACCTTATCTGGCCTGGCCTTTTGTACTTCTAATGTGCTTAACAGCCCCTAAGTACCCTTCCACCTAGAGTTCATAATTTATACTTTATAGGTCATGTGATGCACGCTCACGTAGTGCATATATACAGAACAGCCCTTTTATCCCAGACAACATCCAGAAACGTCTCACATGAGTTACATTCAGGACTCAGTCACTCATGTGTATGCTGCCATAAAGAGGAAACATATGTAAGGATATTTGGCTTATATAAGCATTTTACATGTTAGAGGATACCATACAGAGAGCCAACAGGTCTGAATTACACACATTTGCCTTAAGTTTCCTTTGTTGTGTCTCACTGGGTCTCCAGATAAAATCAGGATGTTTTTAGAGAGAAGAATTCAAAAGAGCAGCTGCATTTGTGAAAGGAAGTTTGATTGTTGATAATAAGTTCATTGTCCATTCACAAGTCATTGATTAAGTGAATGTATGTCTGTGTGTATGTGTGTGTGTGTGTAGCTTCATTCCATGGTGGACCTGCTGGAGGGTACATTATACAGCATGGACCTGATGAAGGTTCACGCATACATGAATAAAGTTGTGGCCCAAATGAACACATTGGAAGAGGTAAGAAATGAAATGGACTTTCAGACAACAAGGCATGCAATACTTGGCAAAAGTTTGAGCCCCGCTCATATTTGTTTATTTTTTTCGGAAGGTTTGTAAAGTGATTTATTGCAACCCCTGAAAACATGTAAATACAGTTTCGAACAGTAGAGAACACATTTAAAGTCAGTATTTGGTCTGAGCACCTTTATGAAAACTGTTCAGCCTAAGATAAGCTTTCTTGTTGTTTCTAGCTCTCCAGGCTTCTTGAGGGACATTCGCAAACTCTTTTTGAATGTTTACTGCCTTATGCTATCAAGGTTCTCTTTAATTGCCCTGGCAGTGTGTTTGTGATCATGTTTTTCATACTGAAATATGAAGCTTTTGCCAAACAGATGCTATCCAGATGATATTGCAGGGTGGCCCAACACTTTTGCACAGTTCTGTATAATGGTATGCCCTGGGAATGCAAATATTGATGAATTCCTTTGACCAATTACACAACCCTCGTTAGCAAGTGATGATTCATTATGCTATTATCCAGAGTGGCAGACTGTTAAAATATCATTATAAAAACAAATGAATCCAGATCTAATCAGACATCCAAAGCTGCTGTGTCTGAAAAGACAGAGCCACTTTACTGGCATGCCCATCAGGAGTGATTAGTACGATGTGTCTGAAAGAGAACACAAACTTGCAGAATTGCAGAACTGTGCAAAAAGTATTAAGCCACCATTCATTTCTTCATATTTTGCTCCCAAAGATCCTTTCTTGTATTTTTAATGTAGTCTTGAACATTTCTTCAGGCTTATTGAAGGACTTTCAAAGACTTTTATTTGAAATCCAGACCCTAAACCTGACCAGTTTTTCATGAATGTTTTTGTTTGTTAAGCCACACTGTGGCCTATGTGTGAATCGGTCAAGAAAAACAAATAATTTCTAACTGAAGTCCTGAACCAGTGAAGAAACAGGAGCAGATGATCAGGCTGTGATCAGTATACTGGTGGTGATGAATACTGAGTGGTTGGAACTTTATCTAGGCTCCTTGTATCTTTAGGGACTTGGCAGCCTCTCACAATAAAACATTCTTTCCCATTTCTATCATTTACTCTATGCAGTGTGACAAAGATAAGACAGTTTGACTGGCGGGGCATTGTATTTTTGCACCAACAAGGTGATTTCAAAGCATAATATAAACAAACAAATATATAAACTAATATTTTACACTGTACCAAATGTCTCTTATTACTTTCAGCATAATTTGTGTGTAAGATGTAGAGAAACTCACAGGTTTGAAAGGTTCATAGTGATGGTGAATGGAACCAGATTTCTGCCTCTAGTTATATCATAGAAAATATTTCTAATGTGTTACTAAAATGCTGAATACACATTGTTGTTGCTGACTACAAAGTTTCATTAAAAATGTCCCGTAAAATGTTTCCTAGATGCTTACGATGTCTTTTTGTTGAAGAGTTGAGCCTGAGGCACTAGTGTAAATACTAAAGAAATGGCTTAACTCCCCTTTTGGGGTGTTTGAACTTTATGTCTTTCTGACACAGCTGGGAAAACATCTTTTAGTGTGCACCATTAAGTTTATTTCCGTGTACATTTAAGACCCTTTAGCCTCTGCCTTTACTTTACCTTTGGGGGGAAGTGATTAGGGGTTCAGGCACAACACCCCTCCCCGATATCACCTAGGAATTTATGCTATAAATTTGAAAGCTTTATCATAATTTTGTCCACAGACGATAAAGACGAACCTGAGCAGGGAGAATGACTTAGTTCGAGACAGTGTAGTGAATCTATCCAATCAACTAAAGAAATATGAGAACTACTCTGACATCATGGTGAGCATCAAAAAAGAGATATCCAGCCTAGGACTTCAGCTCCTGCAGAAAGACTCTGCGGCTGAGAACAAGGCTCAGGTAACACACGCGCACACACACACATACACACACACATCAGTACTGCGTTTGTTAATATTTTTATAGATATATCCACATGTTTTTTCCAAAAATTCTGAATTGTGTAACAAAATAAACAAACTGTACTGGATCTGAGATTTCCTGAAGCACTGAATTGTTCCAATTGCATCAAAGTTTTGTATATGAACTCCTAATACTGAACCACTATATTAACATGCTAAATTATACTGTAGGCCACAGAAACTAAGAAGACGAAAGATGCCGTGAAATCCCCCAATAAAAAGCCCCCAGTAGCCAAGGCGCCGCCCAAACAAGCCAAAGAAAAACCTGTCAAACCCAAGAAGGAGCAGCCAGCCAAAGCGGTCAAACCTGTGAAGCCTGACCCCACTGCCAAGGCCAAGACTTTGGGTCACCAGCCGGGTGTCATCAGAGGAATCACCTACTACAAAGCAACCCGGACCGACGACACAGATGGGGACAGCACAGGGAGAGGAGAGAGAGGTGTGTCTACTGATATTATACTATGAAGTCAAAAGAGCAGTGACTTCAAACAGGTTGTGTTTTTAGCTTATTTTCCTTATATGGACTGGGGAGTTAATAGTACATTTTGAAACTGTTCCTGAATGACACGTTGTACTTTTATATTCCAAAATATTTGGTTGGGCTCTTCAATAAAAATCATATTACTATAGAATGACACTAATGTCTGTGGGTTAAAGAAATCTTCCGGTAATTAGACCCTCGCTGCAGTCATGGTCTCTTCACGTTTGTTTGAAGAACATCTGCTAAGTCATTTGCTGTTCCGGAACATTACCTGAGTAAACCTCTTCATTACTTATCCTGTTTTAAAAACAGATATTTGACAAAACAGGGGCTTTTTGGCCATTAGGGCTTTGGCGGGAGTGTCCAGAATAGCTTAATCGTCCGTTCCAAATTATATTCAGAATTGAGGGAAGGTGTCAGTGCAGAAAATGGAGAGAAACATTTTATTACGGTAACTTTTACAAGTCCTCATTAGACCCAGAGCCACTGTAAACAGCCCGGATCTGTAAAATACAGGGTATAATATGCCCCCCTGTATTTTCTTCTTTGCAGGAGTAGTTAATGGTAATTGTAAACACCAGAAGAGCTCAGGGGCAGCAGAAGGGTTACCCCTGTGTTTCAAGCTCCATGGTGTCATTTTGCGAAAAAATCCAGATTAGTCTTAATGTTTACAAGGTTTCTCTTGATTGAGTACTCAGTTCTCGTTCTACTTTGGTCAGAATTAAAGGTCTCTGTTCTTGATCTCTGGCTGTAAAGGGGCAAGAAAGTGTTCCTGGTGCTATGCCATAGAATGACTTGCGGTTTCCTACGAAACCTTTCTATGGGCACTTCTATAGAGGTCTGTTTAAAGGATCTAAAAGTTTCTACACTGATTGAATAGTTCACCCAAGAACATTATGGTGTGGAGGATATTTTTAAAAATGGAGGTTTCCTGCTTTAGCTGAAAACAGAACATGTTTAGGTCAGCTGCTGGAGAAGAGTGTGACCTCAAACTGGCACCACCACTAAAGCAGCTGAAACTTTCAGTTATTTAAACTCTTGTCTGGATGTGCTGCATACATTTTGTTGAAGAACTAAATGTATCAGTTCATACGGTCTACATATGAAAATAAAGCTGTATACAACCTGTTTTTAATTCATTGTTTTTATGATGTAATAAACCAACTCATTTCTACATACCAAAATAATTAACCAGCAGTTTAGCCCTGTCGCCATTTGAATGAGGCCCAGTACAAGACAGAGTGCAGTTCATTTACAAATGTTTTAAATATTGTCTGAAGCATTTAATATTCTCTTTTAAAAAAAACCTAGAAACTGGTTACCATTAATGGTTAATTGAATTACATTAATTTTCAGTTTAAATCAGCTTTGTTTACACAATTTCAACATTTGTTTTCCAACAACCTTCCTGCTAGTGAGCTTTATGTGGGATATAATCCAAAAAAACTTTTTAGAAGTGGTATTTCAGGGCTTATTGGTCATGGGGGACCCTCAGAGGGTCTGACTTAGAGAGTTGCTCTGTAATTAAACTCTTGACTAGTCATGCAGTACTACCCGCTGTATTTGCGTCTGGCTCTCATCCCTGTCCTCATGTGCTCATGGGTAATGTTCCAGACAGCCCCACAGCACAGGAAGCGAGGGCTCAGATTAGGGTTTCTCCCCTGACATTGTCTCATGGAGATGTGTTTTGCGTGGCTCGACATAAAAAGGCCTCATTTAAGAATGCCGAATCCAAACATTGCAGCCAGAGACTCTGTTACAGTGCAGGAAGTTACTACGAGCCCGACATCTCATTAATAATAAATATATCTTTTGATGTGTGGCTGTGGAATCTTGGACGCTTGGGGTGAAACACTGAACTTGGGGTTGTAATCGCCCTCCCTGTCTTTCCCCCTGTTGCATCCCTGTCTCCTGACATTCAAAGACAGCGCAGCCAAAACCCACACCGTCCACCAAATCGAGGACAGAGGGGGTTCCGAACTCATCCTGGAAGCCATCGAGGGCACCACGACCCCTGTGCCAACAACAACAACCACAGCTGTTGCTCCAAAAACAACAACAACAGCAACAACAACAAAAACTATAACAGCTGCTTCACAAACAACAAGTGCAGAGGAACTTCTGATCATGAGCTCAACTCAGGCCACCCCAACAACGGGGAAAACGGTCATCACGGTCATGCCGGGGCTGAACAGCAAGGACGGTGTTGCAAAGGCCAACACTAACAAAGCAGGTATTGTTGATGCATCTTCTTACAATTCCTCTCATCTCTTTTAATTTTTGATATTCTTTTATATGTCCGTGTTCAGAACCCACCCAGGCTGATCCCATTTTGTTGTACATAAGTATCCAATACACTTGTTCCAAGCAATCAAGGACCCTCACTAGCAATCACGACACTGTGAAAATGTGATGCATCTGGGGGATGCCCAACACTGTTTTAAAACACTAAAGACACTTTTCCATAGATAGATAGGAACTGAACTGTCCTTAAGCACACTCTGATTTTTCAGATAATCTCAGCCCAGTAACTTTGACACGCTGTTTCTGACACGCAATTCTCTCCCGACAGCTTATGGACAGTTGTTGTTCCAAAACTGCATTCATGTTGTCAAATGTATTTTGTTATTGTGGTCTTTTTTTTTAAATTGTCTTGTTTAGCCATGCAGGGAATCTCTAACCCAGCTAAATTGTTAGTAATGTCAGAACACCTTTGAGTTAAAGATTCGATTCTTAGTGTGATAGAAATCTCCCTCAAAAATGAATCTTCATCCCACACAGATGGGAGTGCATCTACTTTTTTTGACTTTCTAGAAAAAGCAATGCTGACCTTGGCTGTGGCTCACTTTTAGCCCTGCCGTTGAGCAGGTCAGGTATGGCTTGGGTACAGGTCACTTGATTTGTAATGTAAAAACAGTATGGCATGTTTTTTGTGCAAGTGGAAAAGAGTCATCAGTGCACTCTTACCTCTGGTGTACTCTCATGTTCCAGGCAAATCTGTGGAGTGTGAGGGCACCATCGCCTCAGTGGAGATGCCACAGAAGCACCACAGTTATGGCCGCAATGAAGGGGCCTGGATGAAAGACCCTCTTGCCAAGGACAACAAAATCTATGTCACCAACTATTACTATGGCAACAACTTGGTGGAGTTCCGCAACCTAGAGAATTTCAAGCAAGGTGGGAAACCAAAACAAGTGTGACAAATTTAACGGAGGGGTCTAGAAAACACTGTCATAATGTGAGACGCTGATTATCTTAAAGTTGCACTCGGTAATTGTTCCATGTTTCTTCTGAAATGAAGGAAATTTGCTGAAGGAAAGGCTTCCACTCTTCTGGGAATTCTTTACAATAGGATTTGATTGCAACCTCGAGAGCATTAGTGAGGTCAGATTCTGGTGTTGAAAGATTAGCTCTGGATCACAAACACTGTTCCAACTCTGAAAGTATCCGTCACTCCAGATAATGCAGTTCCACTGCTCCGCAGAGTAGAGGGTAGGTTTTGTAGCACTCTAGCTGTAATTTGGCAGTGGGCATAGTGACCTTAGGCTGTGCCAGAGCTTCCTGTAGTGGCAGTGCTTTATAATGGAGATCTGTGTATGCAATTGAACACCAGTGTCAGCAGTAGGCACATATTAAAGTAGCTGACCTCACTAATTAGAAAGATTGTCTGCATAGTTTGCTGTTTAGTGTATAAAATGAGTAAAACAAATTCCAGGGATATAAAGCTTAGATATATGGGAGTATGGGCTGTTTCCCTGCTCAAAACACCTGTTTCAATCCAGGGTATTAATAGTTGAGCTTGTTCCACAATTTTAATTTTTACTCTTCTGTAAAGACTTTATACATTTCAAAAATACCTGATTGAATTAAGGGTATAAAAATAGAGTGTGCTTGCTAGCTGGGAGGGTTAGTTATGTGTGTTTAAGCAGGAAAATTACCAAAGAAACCCTGTTGGAAAGGAACTTGGTATCCTTGTTCTAACCCAACTTTCTACATCTACAATCTAAAATTTAGGTCGATGGAGTAACCTTTACAAGCTTCCCTACAACTGGATAGGAACTGGCCATGTGATCTACAATGGCGCCTTCTACTACAACCGAGCTTTTACCAAGAACATCATCAAATATGACCTGCGGATGCGATACGTCGCGGCCTGGACACTCCTGCATGACGTGGTCTATGAGGACACCACACCATGGAAATGGCGCGGTCATTCTGACATCGATTTTGCTGTGGATGAAAGCGGGCTGTGGGTGATCTACCCTGCGCTGGACTACGACTACTCGCAGCACGAGGTCATTGTCATCAGCAAGCTGGACCCGGGAGACCTGTCCATGAAGAAGGAGACGACATGGAAGACGGGCCTGAAGCGCAACTCGTACGGGAACTGCTTCATTGTATGCGGTGTTCTTTATGCTATTGACAACTACAATCAGAAAGAGAGCGAGATTTCGTACGCCTACGACATGCACACCAGCACCGAGGCCACACCGAGGCTCCCCTTCACAAATGAGTATGCCTTCGTCACTCAGGTGGACTACAACCCCAAAGAGAAGGTGCTGTATGCCTGGGACAATGGCAACCAGGTTACTTATGCCATCCACTTTGTGGACCAGTGAGAGGTCCTCTAGATGCCCAGCTCCTCCATCCAGTCACTTTCTTTCAGGACAGGACATGATATCTTACATTTTTTAATTTTAGGATGAAAACTTATAACAAAGGACACTTCAAGCTATGTTGTAACATTTGTGTGGGGGTTGATGTTTTTGAAATTATAATTTTTTCCTTAATTTGGAAAGACTTTAAGGGCTGCATAACTGAAAAATATAAGCTGAGTGTCAGGTTAACATGTTACCTTTAGGGAATCAAGCCTTTTTAACAGTAATATTCAAGTCGTAGAGGAAATGACCAAAGATAAACATCTCATCAAAACATTTAACTGTAAACTCTAATAGGCACATTTATTATGGATTATGGATATTAAGCACCTTTATGAACTCTAAACATTTTACTCCTTTTAGTAAGCAAAAACAGTGGTTTCTGTTTTTTTGCAAACATTTTTTTATAAAACCAGTCAATACCTATGCCATATGTGGTGCTTGTATTAAATAGAGTGTAATGACATGTAAATTCCTTCTTTATACTCAACTATTCATTTTGTAAAATAATAATTTTGAATTGTAAATATTTTCAGAACCCGCTACCGATTTATTTGATACAGTACATCACTATAACGTTGTGTGTTTTGATGTCATTTAAAAAACAAATGTACTTAAACTCCTGGATGAGTTTTACTAGATCTACTGTTTTCTGTGTTTCATATTTGGGGAATATCCTCCATGTTTTCCTGCACAATAGTTGAAATAAAGGTTCACTCCATTACCACATGTTGCGTTAAAAATCTTATGAGAAAGTGCCATTTTACTTTGATGGAGTGTGTAAAAAGTGGTGCCACAAGGAGTCTTGGGTTTCAAACCCACAAAACCATCTGATCGCAGAGCGAAAACCCTAACTGCCAAGCCACCAGCTGCCCCAATTTGCTCAATTACAATAGAAAACAAGAAAAATGGGTGAAATTTATATAATATGGGCAAACGGACCGAATGAGGCTACTGACTAGAATCCACAAACCAGCTTCAGTTCAAAACTAAGGTAGCAAATCCTGACCAGTTTCATAGGAAGGTTATTTGTTTGTTAAGCCACACAGAGACGTACATGTGAATCATTTAATCAGAACAAAGCTCATCTAACTGAACCAGTTAAGAAACAGGTGAAGAAAATTCCAGATGATCAGACTGGCATTTTGTATTCCGGCATATTAGTATACTGGTAGTGCTCTGTGTATAAATAAATATATGATTATTATCTAATCATCTAATTAATCATAAGCACTCTGATGAATCGCCCACAACCATAATTAATTGCACACATTTTTGCTGTAAAAATATTTAAACTTTTGAATGAGCATATGAGTGAATGAATAAACAACATTACAGACATTCAACGTCTTTTTTATTTAAGAACTCTTTTTACATACTTCATGTGCAGTGATGGTCACAGCAAGCAAAAATATGATCTAACATGCTG
>JBBKCR010172443.1:0-15166 GCA_037577295.1 Ladigesia roloffi | reverse complement strand
GCTGGTCTGTATCAGGAGTTGCAAGTCTGCCTGCACCTGGACTACACTACAAACATATTACCTTTAAATGTGGACAAAGAAATGTACACCCTCATTTTCAGGTCTATGGTATGTTATTCTTATGAATGACAGGAGAAACGAACCTCTAGGCAAGAAAATTCAGCTAGCACTTTTGGCTATAAAGTGAGTGTGTGAATGACTGACTGACTAAATATACCTTTCTTTGAGAAAAACTAGGTGATCAACTTTCTGCCCTTCTTCTCTCTCTCCTCTCGCTCTTTCCTCTCTTTGCGCTTTTGAGAACCAGACTTCAGCATGACTGCTGTCTAGTGACACTGACACGCCACTGACATCCAGCTGAATTTTTTTCACTAGACTAAGGTAAACTGGGCTGTACCAAGTGGTGGAAGGTGTTGGGGGGACTTTGAGAGGTCAGGCTATACAAATATTGTTACAAACTAAACAACAATTAATAAATTGGACTACAAAATACAATAAAGATCAAATTAATAACTTTTTACTCTAATGGATGTTTAAATATTAGAGGGTTTCCAAAGACCCCGCCAGAATGCTGGGCCCCATGAATCGTCCGTGTTTGTTCCCCCTTAGCTATGCCCCTGTTGCTGGGAATACTACTGACAGTCAATATTTAGTCAAATATACACAGGTTTGCGGATAATATTTCAGAAACAGCATGGCTGTCAAAACTGATAAAACTTTACAATGCAATGAATCACTGTAAGAAGATCTTTTTCTAAAAGGGTTGGTTGTCAAAATGCAGAATTAGGCTTTATGTCAACAACCACTATAGATGTAGAGAAATTAGGTCAAAGATCAGACTTTTCCAGCCCTAGAATGGCTGCCTGAGTTTTATATCATTTTTATTAGTTTTACTCAAATATTACTAAAGAAACAATTTGAGTGAGTCTTGACCTTTGTTTCTTCTAAAGAATAGACAACTATATCCATGCCTGAGCTAAAAAAAATTTGAAAATGTTAATAATATGTGAATTAGATTTTTCACTACACATTTAATTTAATGTCCAAATAACAAAGACAAAAATATTCAGGTATTCAGTCAGTAATTTTTATTCCACTTCAAAGAATACCTGGTCTTGTACAGGTGCAAACAAATGGAAGACAGTCAGTACTACTGGCTGCATTAAAATTCACATACCTTGTGTCAGTATGTGTCTGAAAGAACCTGCTGTTTATACAGATGCTTTCTTTACACAGATGAAATCATGCACGCTGATGTGAAATGATACATGAATGTAAATAATTTGAGCTGATATGAAAATATGTCATAGTGTAGACATAATTACATAACTGTTTATTAGGTTCATCTTATGGCTACATTCATCCAACTGTTAATCAGCTACATCTACTATACAGGACTGAGAGAAATTACTTACTGAGTTGCTGCATAATTCATCAGTGACATTCTACCCCATCTTTCTATAGAAAAGACCTCCTTTTTACTCACATCTCTGAGATAACATTATTCAATTTGTGCTATGCATGTCATTCGCCTTTAATGTAAGTCTGTGTTATTTTTATTCAAAGCATTTGGGGCCACCTTGACAATTAATTTATGATACCTGTAAAGGGCAGCTACCATTTGGAGATGGAATCATGTAATTTTCGAAACTACAGACACAGGGTTTTGTTCTAACATTGTGCACACATTAACATGTTTGCATGTATGTGAGTGATACCTGCAACAGCTGTTTGCAAGATTTCAACCATAGACAAACTAATGCATAGAGAGGCTGTTTTCATTCAGAAACAATTTTGTATGTTTTACAAGTAGTCAAGTTGTTTTTGAATCGTTTCTACTGGCTGAAGATGATGAATCATATATGAATCAATTTAAAAAAATTGGGTTTGTGATTTCTCTCTAAACACTACACAGAACATTTTCTTTTAAACTTTTCCAGTAACAATAGCATACAGAAAACCTGTGTATTAGAACATCTATCCTTAGATCAGAAGTTCTTGTGCAAAGTTTGTTTTCACACATGACCCATCAGTACCAATCAGCTTATCATTGCCACTGCTGGCAAACATGTCAGGGCAATCTAATCAGATAGGATGTAAGTGTACGTAAGAAGAACCTCAACAAAGATACATGTCGAAAAACACTTACACATGTCACACCAGCATGGGGAATGTGTGGAATGTGAATAGACAGAAACGCAGAAAGACAGAGAAAGAGAGTGAGAGGTGGGTGTATACAGGAAAACATTAATTCTTGAATTAAAGAAACTGGCCTGGAGCTGTCTTGGCTACCTGAACCACTGAAACTGGCAGAATTCCAGCTACAGATGATGGAGCAAGAGGGAACAATGGGAATCCCTCACTGTCTCAAAATAGCTGAGTAATGAACAAATAGCTTTTTGTCTTGCAGCATATAGAGAGAGAAAGAAACTTGTTTAATAAACTTTCAGAGTGGAATTAATAATTGTTCATATATATTGTCATTGTCAGAACTAAACATTGTTTTTCTATGTTTGCATCTCCACCTTATTATTCTACATATGGACCAGCAGAAACAACCACTGAATCAAAATGTTTTTAAATTAACTTATGATAAAATATTGTGACTTTTTTTCCCTAAGCACCAAATGTAGGATTAGGATTAGGTTAAGGGTGCACATAAATTTAGATTTTTTTTTCATCAAACACATATGTAGATGTATGTATTTGGTCATTACTATGTTACACAGGCTTAATCTTAATCACCTAAAATCAAAATCAAATTTATTTACAAAGCGCATTTGAAACAACCACTGATAACCTGATAAAAAGTCCTGAAAAATATGGTCTATATATGTATATTAGTGCTGGGCATGGTAATGCATCATGATCGCATTAACACATTATGTAATTAATGCTGACATTTATTTCATCGCATATTTATTTCTCCTATTTTTTAAGTTCATTTGACTGACTGCTTCTGCTGCTCGCTGATACAATTTATAATCTGTTTATAACACTCATAATGATGTGAAAAAGGCAAATAAAAGCCTCTATGTCTCGGTTGTTTCAGGAGGGGATTTCATGGTTTTCAAGCTATAATGGTTCCGGTGCCCATACTTTGGATTATGAGGATACCTTGCTTTTATATAACAAACTATATAAAAAGTGATGTTTTTGCATTTATATAGATTGCATTAATGTTTAAGTTGAGATTTACAGATATATTTTAACAGCAGTGTTCCCTTTAACACAGTTACAGTTAAAATACACCTAATTTGTGTGTTGGCAAAGCAAATGTTATTGCACTTGTTATTATAGAAGTACTTTGCACAATTAGTGAATTTGCATATAAAAATTTAATTAAACAATTTAAGTGTTGCCCAGCATTATTATATATGAATATAAATACCAGAATATTCAGTAAAACATTCAAGTAAGCTCCACATGTGATGCATCACTGGGCCGCAGCCAGTCAGCAGCAAGGAGAAATAAATGAATTTTGGATTGGCTACTTTCAAACCTCTTAGTGCAGGCATATTTCACCATCCCAAGACTCATATGCTTTGTCTTCTCTCAACAGATCTAAAAAATGTATACAGTTAAATTTTAAATGGAAATGTTGCTGAATTTGCACAAATATTTGTTAAAAAAATTGTAAACTATATTTTAATATTTCAGTACTAAAATGCATGAAAATTATATATTGCCATGAAAAGAAACAAAAACAGAGTATGGAGGTTATCTGTGATTTCTGCACATTTGTGAGGGCTCCATAAACACTAATGAATTCAGTTCTAAAAAATTCTGTGAATGATTGAAACCATGGGGTGACTGTATATTGTTTTTTTGTCTATAATTTATGAACACAAGATAATTACAAGTAAATAAATACATAAATAAAAATCCCTCTCACAAGTGGGGAAATATTAATCAAAACACATTTGTGTGTACAGGCCTGTCAGTACAGTGTTTCAGTCCAGTAGTATGCCCTGTCCTGTCAGTGCAGTGTGTTTCGGGCCAGCAGTGTGTCCAGTCCTTTCTGCATTCAGCACAGCCACACACCTCATAGCCCCTGTGTTTACTGCAGCCTGAGAGGCTAACGATGCGGAACCGACCTTTAAGTGTGGAGAGGTTTCTGGTCAGCCTTTAACAGAGCAACTTAAAAAAACGCACGTCAGAGGTGATCCAGGTGTAATTTCTAAACGAGACTCTGGCTGTGAATAGACTAGCGGCACACATTGTAATAGAGGGTTGGGTTCATTTGTTTAAAAGGTTGAAGAATGCTTCCCCGCCTGGCGAGAGAAAATAAAAAAGTTTCACCTGGGCTAAAGGAGCAGTCTCGCGGGTGCATCGCCGTGACAACCGCGTAGGCCCCGCCCTCTACCTGACTCCTTACTTGGGACCCGACTCACGTGACCGATCCTCCAATGAGCGTGAAGAACAGGTGCGCTCCTGCCAGTTTCGGAGGTGGAATCCAGAGGTTCGAGTAAAACACCAGGACGCTTATAAAGTGGCAGGAGCGTAGCGGAACACTGGAAGTTCATCTCTTTGTGTTGATGGAGAAACGAAGTTCGTTTTACTCGCTCGACTCGCTAGCGGGGTTTTAAGAAGTGTGTACATTCGACAGCGGAGCACAAAACATGACGCGTCGTGTTTTCTTCAGCAGTTTGATAATTGAGGACTGAGGAGAGACCGAGCCAGCTCACCTGTCCAGCGGCTGGAGTTTTAGCACTTTAGCACTTTTCGTCTCCTCATTTTCCACCCACCACAAACAGGTGAGTTGGTGAGACAAGCGGCTTCGTTTTTGCTGCCTAAATCACTGCCCGTAATTCAAATACCTCAAGGGGGTTCACCAACAAACATAAGCCTCACGGGGATTTAACCTAACTATAACATTCATCCAGAGGCGTTTTTGTCAACCACTTGTTTCAGGTTCAGCAGGTTTAGAACAATTCCTTTTGAAAAAACAGCTTCACTACCCTAAGTTATGTTAATGGGTCACTGTTCAGCACTGAATACAGGACACCAGAACCTGCCGAGGTTTTAGCCAGCCACACTTAAAATTATTATTTGAAGGGAGCAACATTGTTTTGTGGATCAATAGCCCGTCAAATGGCATTTAGTAAAATCAGCCTAGCTTAGTAAAATATGCAGTTTTTATTTGGACAGCTGCTGAGCCTGAGCTGAATTTAGCCATGATGTTAATACCCAACTGTTAAGTGAAACTCACCTGAAAGTGCTGTTCACAGTGGATATGTACACTTGCTTCATTGCTGATCCCTACTCATGTGTAGCTTAAACAATATTTTGGACCACACAAGTAATTAAAGATATTTGTTATATAGTATGCTGTTACTAAGTCTGTAATACAGTGAAATTACAAAGAAAAGTACAAAAAAGTTATAATTTTGTATTACTCTAGTGATTTGTTCATCAGCATTCTCTGACTACATCACGCTTCAAGCAAATATGTCAGCCATTAGATATCCCTATGATGCATGACATACCCTGACTGATCTATAGAGGCTAATAATTTGTGGTGCTGTCTTGGAGATAACAGACTTTGTTATATATTTAATAATGAAGCTATACAATTTTTATTTGTTATCCATATGTTGTCTTTTACGCTTACCTCCAACTTTCAAGATATTTCATCAGAGTGTAAGTTTTAATTCCACCTGAATATACTAGAAGGCTTGTTTAAAATGGATGTAATAATGGTTAATTTTTGGGGGGGCCAAAGTGACCAGGAATAACAGTATTGATATAGCCTAGTTAGGAAGTAGATTTGGTTGTTTGTCAAGTATTCATAGTTCAAATTTTCCTAACCCTGATGTAAGACCACCTCGTTCCATGTGCATTTACTGCTCACACACATACAACCCAGCAAGAATGTTTTACCTACTGCAGCACAAGAGAGACTGAGCCAATTAGTCAGCATATCTGAGTGCATTAGAGCAGGGAAAACACCATCAAATGCATGAGAGGAATATTCCAAGACTAGAAGTGGGAACCAGTTATATTGTTGTTTACTACAGACAGGCACTGCTTCCTATCCTGATTAGTAATAAATAAATGGAAATCTATATATATTTAGTAATGTATGGTGATGATAGTCCTGTGTGTGTCCAGGGTGTGGAAAAAAAATGACAGAGAAAACCGCTCCTTGGTGGAGGTCATTTGTGGGCAAGAGGAGGAAGGCAGCCAGGGAGTCGGCGGCCAAGCTAGAGCAGGAACTGGCATCTAATGCTACCTCACCAACCATCGCTTCCCCAACAACGGAAGGACCCATCAAGCAGGAGGTTCCACCGGCTCAGCAGCAGGCAGCAGGGGGATCCTCACTCCTTAACGATGACACATATGATGACTCTGCACTACAGCCCACATTCAATGAGAACTCGAGTCGCCGAGATATGCGGGTGTCACGTTCAGGCCGTTTCAAAGAGAAGCGGCACAACCGTGTTGGTCTGCCACAAAACTACAAGGGCTCATCAGATCCACAGGGAAAAGTGCAAACACAATCTCCACGCTGAGTTTAAGACCATGATTCCCAGTTCTGGTCCTAGAATATTCCCTGCCTTGTATATTTATTTTTCCAGCTCTAGCAACCATGATTGACCTAATGAGCTAATTAATGAGCCACCCTCTTAAAAATAAAGATGCTTCTTAGCTAATAGATGGAAAAATCAACTCCCCCTCCATCCCCATCCATCACTGTTTAAAAATCAGAGCTCAAAGACACTTCCCACCATGAGTCATGCTCCATGTTGACTTCAGCTGCACTCTTAAAAATAAAAGTGCAACAATGGGTTCTTTGCTTATGCCACAGAACTTTTCAATTAAAGGTTAAAAAATCTCTTCTTGAAAATATATTTGAATGTGAAGAAGCTTTTCAAAGTCGAATAACTTCCACAAAATGTACATTTTCTAGGAAGAACCCCTGATTTGGTCTTTTAGATTATGTCATGATTTTTATACCATCACATCTCATTTAAAGCCAAAGTAAACTTAACTGTCAAATTAAGCTTTATAAAAATTGGTCATTTAGGTAAATTTAATTCCTAAGGCATTGCTCAAAGAACCCTTTGTGGTACCTTTTTGTTGAGAGGGTGGTGTAGAAACCTTTACCACTCTTTAAACGAATAAATTACTGAATGTCTTTGTAGGGAACCAAAATGGTTATGAGGCAATAGGAAAATAACCCCCTGAGCCTCTTATTTGTAAGAGTGTGGGTGTGAATGTGCTTTAAAATGTTCAGGGTTTGGGTACCCCTAGACCAGCCTCTGCTATAAGGGAACCATTGCACTAAATGTCCAGACTCTCTGTTTTACCTCTGAAGAACTGAAACGGTGCACTTTCGTTTTGAGCACTGCTACTACAAGACTCAGTCATATATGAAGATGAATTATACAGATATGAAGACACATTTGCCAAAGTGGCCATATTGCTCTCTAGATTATGAAGATGCAAGCAAGAACAAGTGTAAACAGAAAGCCTTCTGAAAGAAAGCAACACGTGATCACGGAACACTCTTGTAATTTACATTTTTTATTTTAGTTGTAAGCTCACTTATATTTTTGTATTTTGGATGTTTGTTGTTTAATGAAGGATTTTACATAATATATCAGTGACATGTATGTATGAAGGAGAATTTCTGCAGCTGTGAGGAAAAAAAAAACTTTGTGATACGTTCTGCATAAATTCCTTTTAATGACTAAATGCTCAAAATAAATAGCCACTATTACATGTCAGTGCTAACTAAAAATGGTTTAAAATAGTGAATGAAAATTGGGGGTATCACTATAACACATGTATAGTGAAGTTTAGGCTCAATATTACATCAATGAACATCTGCAATAAGGTACAATACAATAAAAAAAAACTTGTAAGAACAATTTTAATTTGTCAGACGAATAAACCAATGCAGTTGTGTAAGTCTCTAGGATAAAAGAAACATGATGTTGCTACTGGCATATGGAACTGGGATTTATTTTATTTATTTTTATTTAGTCCACCAAGTCTGTAAAACCTAGAATACAGGAAATGAAAAGGAAACAAATGTTAAAACTGAATGTTCAGATTGAAGATACTTCACATGACAGCTGCATGCCTACCATTGTGATCAGGTCCTTGAAAATCAGCATGACTCAGTATATTAGGAGCTTTAAATAAACACAAATCATGTTCTGGATTTCAAACAAAGGTCATCCATTCATATGCATTTACTCATACGTTGCTGTACAGGAAAGTGCTTACATGCAGACTGTAGCCTTCTTTTCATTCCTGTGAAGACGTAAATGTGACCATTATAATGGGTGGAGCAGACAGACTGGCTATGAATGAGATGCTCTTAGTGCAACAGTATTTAAAGCTTCTTTGGTGTACAGCAACGGCTGTCACTTTGCCTAAGGTTGACTGCTTTAGGCCTGATCCATCCTGGGTGACAGCATTCTCTCTTTCTTTCTCTCTCTCTCTCTCTCTCTCTCTCTTTCTCTCCCTCTCTCTCTCTCTGAGGAGGCTTAATATAGCTCCTCTGCTGGGTGTGCTATATTTGACTTTACACTCCTTAGTGACCTTTTTTATTTGGTAACATTTAATTCTGATGTTCTTAATAAATAAATAAAAGAATGTTGCATTCAACATGCTAAAAGGGTAACTATATACATTTTCAAACCTACATTTAATTAAACCTTTCGCCTTATGCGGCTTTGACCCAGTTGCTGTTAAAAATACTAGATTCAATTAGGCTCTCTTCTATCGCTCTTTCGCTCTCTCTCGCTCATTCGCTCTCTCTCTCTCCTTCTCTCTCTCTCGCTCGCTCAATTGCGCGCTCTCTCTCTCTCTCTCTCTCTTGAACAGGTTAATAAAACCACCACTAGAGGTCGACGTCATTCATCTCCCCTGAAGATGCCCGAACAGGATTGGACGGAAATTGTGTCAGTCAGTTGTGTCAGCAGCCAAACAACTAAGAGATTCTGTCTGACAAAAACACTTGGACAGTAAGGAGGGAAGGAGCACTATTCAAGCATTCCCATGTTCTCACAGTTTGATGTTGATGATTAATTTAGTTATTTTGGCTTGGAATGCATGTTTTCTTTATTGTTTTTCATTTATTGGCGAAAATATGCTATAGATGTTCTAGAGAAGCAGCTGGAGCAGGGACCTTTTTTAGACCTGATATTGTTTTGGCTGTTATTATTTGGTTGCTGAACATTTTTACACTCCACTTTGCAGTTCAGAATAGAATAAGTGAGGTAACGGTTTGGGCTGCTCCTTTTTTAACAGTAAAATCCTGAGACCCCGCCCACTTGTTCCCTCATTTGCATACGGAGTTACTCTCCGGTCCTATGGTCAGAGTGGACATAGGACACCCACGATATCAGAGCCACAGAGACATGAATATCTCCTGAAGGTTACCTGGCTCTACACCTTTAATGAGGAGGTTAATTCAGCGGTGCATTTTGTAGTCCTTTTTTCCATATAAGCCGAATGGGACACGTGTTATTTTATTCATTTTTATTCAGAGACAATATGTTCAAAGGTAAAGAGGCATGGTGAAGTTTTGAAGGGCGGTTTTCTAATTTTAACCCGGGCTCGGCGACAGTAACAGTATCCCGGGTTCAGAGCGAGATATGCGGCCACAGTCTCTCAGCAGCTCCGAGAGAAACAAGCTCAGAGAAGTTTAACCTTCGGCCCACAACTGAGGTAAATATACTTGGATTTGTAAAACCTTTTAAAAAGCTCTAATAACAGTACTGTATATTTAAGTCAGTTAGTCAGGACGCCCTCATAATACCGTTATTTCAGGGCAGGAGCGTCTCCCTGTAGGTGAGACTGAGGGAAATAAAACAGAATAAGGATAAGAAAACACCTTTATTAGTCCCACAGGTGGGAATTTGCAGTGGAAAAGCAGCGAAGTGGACAGAACAAAAGAAGAAATTAGAAGCAGCATACGCATTAGAATTAAAGCTACACAACGGTACAATATAAAACATACACTATACAACGTTTACAATATATGCTTGTGTATTTGGTGTATCCTCAGGTGCCTAGTTGTGTAAAAAGGCTGCATCTTTCATAGTCTGTTGGTCCCTGGGGCTTGTGAATCAAGTTCATTCAAACAATGACATGTGTCTTTCTTTTTCTATCCTCTTCTGTTTTTATACAATTTGACTTTGCAGCTTTAAGATTGCTGACACATCAAGCCAAATGTTGTAAAGGTGTTGTCCCTGTCTCCACCCAACACCAGCTCCCAATTCCATTGCATCTAACAGCTAATTTGTTTTGAAGCATCTCTCTAATCAGTTATATGGTGCTATTCACATATTTCACTTTTTTATCTGAATAAGCTTCTGGGTCTCATCAGGCAAAGAATATTTACTCATGTCTTCTCAGGCTACCTGTTTGATTCACCTTGTCTTGGGGCATTCCAGGCTTCTAGAAATCTAAATTTCACCTGCCCGAGAGGAATAGGATACTGTTGAATGTGTGTTTTTGGATTTAACTGCCCTTAGATTAGCCCAGAACTCCCATGTTTATACTGGCTGCTTCTAGCACAAAATAATCCTGTATGCTACTGTTTGTATAGTAGAATGTTATGCCCTATTATAGCCACCCATGCTGTTTTCCACATGGGCACTCCAGAAGAAAGGTGTGTGAACAGCACCGTATGCAAGTTCTTAATGAGGCTCTGGGGGATCACTCGGGTGTCGTCAGGAAGCAGCCTGTTGTCAAGGGGCATGCTGCTCCTGCAGACCTCATACAATGAACTTATGCAACAGGCTGAGGGCTGTGGTAGATGAACATTTAAAAAATGTCACTCGCATCAAATCCAGCAACAATCCTAGAATGCAGAAACCAGGCACAGGATTTCCCCTACTTGATCAGCCATCTAGACCCTTACATAGTGTTCTTCATGGGTTCCTGACAAAGACAGTGGTCATATAACAGATCCATCACATATCAAAAACCTGATAAATGCTTAAAAAGTTATTTGCATGGCAAAATATTTTTTTGCCAAGATTGAGTACTTGTTGTAGGTGGTTATTTATAAAACCATAGTTTCAATTTAACAATATCACACGTCAAAGAACTGTTTTGGTACTTCATAGCACCCTTTTTGAAATCGGTTCTAAAAAGTTATTGGCTATAAAAGCCCTTTAATTCCTAGCATGCCTAGCATGATTTGTAATTCCTTTAAATTAAAAAAAGGTTTATGAAAATGATTTATTCAAGAACCATCTATGAAACAATTGTTGCTCCACAGAACCCTTTTGGAAATTGTATAGCTATGTTTCTCCTGTACAAGTTCTGTGATCAAACTGGTATGAGTTTCAACTGCCAGATTCGAAAATGTTCAGTTGTGTCCTTTAATTTGATGGTCTTAAAATAGGCTTAAACCTGGCACATTCCAGAGAAATAACAACGTTTTATGGACATTGCTGGCACACTGCTCAGCTCAGCTATTTACTTACAGAATGTATTGCTTCTGCCACCAAGAGAACGTGGGCCTCGCTAGAGGTTAGGCAGCTACACTTCCTAAACAACAGACTCCATTGTTGATTCCTGATCTCTCTGGCTCTTGGAAGAAGCTCCTCTTCAGTGCTGGTCTGAGACCAGTGTTTTCAGCCTCTCTAAGGGCTAAGGTTACGGCCTGCCTGGTGAGAAGCATAATGTAAAAGGGCAGCTACTGTGTTGATCTCTCCGGGAGCTATTTGCCGGCCATTGTGGGAGAAGCAGCTGGTTTTACCCTGGAGAGGAAGCTGAATTCCTCTTGGCAGCATCTCATGATGGACAAATTTCCTGCCAAGCACAACTCATGGTTTCATGGAGAAGTGGGGGAGTTCACGCAGGCAAGAAGAAACAATGGACAACAATATGTCCACACTGATGTTTGGAACATGTAGCAGTATGAAGAGTGATAAAGAGGGCGAAAAACAGAGAGAGAGCCAGAAAGCCAAAATAGTTTTTATGGCATTTCTGAAATGCCAGAAATGTTAAACGTTTTAATCAGCATATCCCAATGCTGGAATAACTGCAGGGAGCATTTCTGGTTGTCTGTTTGCACATTAATAAATACCAGTACTGACCATTTAAATAGAATAAGCTTCTTAAAATTTCATGGGTCCGTAGTTGCTGAATATGTAAATTTGCCCCTTATAGTCATCACAGCAGAACACACACACAGTATGATGCAAATTTCTTTCTCTGCTTTTAACCTGTTAATCAAGTGAAGCAGGGGAAACCAGTGATGTCTCAGCCGGGGAACAGTGTGTGGGTTTGGGGTGGTACCTTGCCCAAGGGTGGTGGCAGTCTTGAGATTTAAACCATGACATTGTGATCTCAGTGGTGACTTTCTAAAAACCAGGTGGCAGGTAGCTACTGAATAATAAAACTTTAGATTAGTAACTCCATAATAACTCTAGAATTCATTTTAGGAGCCAAGAGCAAAGACGTCTGCAAAAATCAAGAACAGATGCCAGAAAGTGGACCTTTTTTCATTTAATGGAAGGATTGTAGTAATTCTTTTGAGTAATGAGTTTGAGTATACCACAGACAGAATATGTGTGGTTTAGCTGTAAGACAGTAGTAATGCCAAAACCTGGTATTGTAAGTACTGGGACGCAATCTACGGATCCAAACTCCAAGCCTCTAGGGCGGAGATCTAACTCACCAGAATACTAGGGGTCCTGGGACTAGAAATAGGCTCAAAGCGCTAGTCTTCAGTGCGAAGTATTCTTGCCCCATCTATGGTACAGAGCCTCATCTGGTTATTTTTCTTGACTGTGTTTTCCCGTGTACCCTGGACCCTGTTTTATGGATTTTGGATTTCCACTTTGGATTCTGGACTTTGTCTGTTTGTCTGTGGACTGATTTCCTGGCTTTTGGACACTTTGCTTGGTTTTTGGCTCTCTGATTTTTGAGGCTATTCTTTCCTTATTAAAACTTATTATTTTTCTGCACTTGGGTCTTTTCTGTATCGTGACAGGTACAGTAAAAATGATCACTCCACCTCTGTCTGAGAACCTATACATGTATTCCTGTGAAATGCAAGATCTATACAGAAAGCCTTAAGAGATAAAACACATGTGTGAAAAAGAATTATGGTATAAGTGCACTGATTCAGGATTGTTAATGTTTAGGGATTTGAACTCTGGGAATTCCATCTATAGTCAGTGTTTGTGATGTATGTGATTTAGTATGTGGTGAAATTTTAGGTATCATGATGCATTCATTCATTTTCTAATATTCTAATTGCAATTAGTATTCTGAAATCAAGAAAACCTGCATGTTTTTTAGGCTCAAACGCTGCCATGCCTGTCCCTCCTCCTCCTCCCCCAGCTCCTCCACCACCACCCCCTCCAGCTCAGCTACAGGTAAAACACACACACACACACACACACACACACACACACACACACACACACACACACACACACACACACACACACACACAGGCAAAAAGATATACCACACATTTGCACAATGCATGTGTTTGTGCACATTCACATTTACACACATTAATTTTGTCACTTCTTATCACCCCATTCCTCCAGCAAACCACCTGGACAGATTTGCATTATTAATTAGAGATAAAATTACACACACACACACACACTCTGGGGCAGACGGCGCTCAGGGGTGTCACATTTTCAGAGTTGGCTCTCCACAGCCTCTCATGGTTAATTCATACTTCCTTTGAACTCTGCTTCTGAGCAGTGCCACCTTTGGTTCCTCTCAATATTGCAGTCCTGCAATTCCTGTTTCCATTATGTAATAATATAAAAAATAATATAAATAATAATAATAATAATAACAATAGTGATTCTGATTCTAAATAACATTATTACATGTGTCAAAATGATGCTATATAAGATGCCATACCAGATTGATCATTGGTCAATAAAATCCATAATGCACAAAAGGACATTTAAAAACAGATTTCATTAGCTATAAAAATGAAAATATAAAAAGTTAGAATTTAAAATATGCTGAAATAGAATCTGAACAGTGATATTTAACTACTTCGGTGTCATATAATAAATTTGGTCTGCTAATCCTCTGCAGTATAAAAGCTTCCAAATAATGAAAAGAGCTACAAATGGTTGTAAATGAGAAAGAAATCTGTACAAAACGTTTTAATTAACATCCATGTTAGAAAAGCAATGATACAATTTAGTGGTGAAAAATGTGACATAAATTTATCATAAACAAATCATGTATAAAATATCCAGTATATAATATTGTAATACATCTTAGTACTTGGTGTGTTTTGGTACTCTTTAGGTCTAAATCTAAATGATATATATTGAGTTAATATATATAACATCTTGAATCGGATGGGAATCTTGGATGTATTCTTGTCATAGGACTGTAAGAATATGGCATCAGTGTACTTATCTCTCCCACTTCCCTCCTTCTCTGTCAGCCACAGTCAGAGCCTCCCAGAACCCAGCGCTCTGAAGGAGGAGACCGCAGTGCGCTCCTGGCAGACATACACAAGGGAATGAGACTGAAAAAGGTCACTCAGGTCAACGACCGCAGTGCTCCTGTTGTCGATAGTGAGTCCAAATTAGATCCCTTCACATTACATTTGTTAGGTTTGTATGATTTGTAAAACACTGGATTGACCGTATAAATGCAGGAGTGGAGTCATGGTCACCTGGGATCAATCATTGCGCTTACAGGCTTAATTCTGTTTGTGTGACAAGGCCTAGTCAGATGACTGGGTTTAGACCGCGTGATGTTAAATCTGGACAAATAAAATATCTCAGTCGGTTGATTTCATAGCTTGGACAGCACTGCTTTTTTATTACAGTGTCAGGCGCACACTTAATGAGCCATTTATGAAATGGTTTCCTGTGACCTGAAAAACCAGTTAACCGGTTCTAACCAGTGTTACAGGACTTTCAGAATTTTTGTTTAAGTCCTACAGAGATGGCACACATTCCTAAGCTGGGGTCAGAAATAGTGTGTCAGTGTATATATCGCTAATAACTCCTGTGCAATATTTGTAAGAGGGTGATCAGGCAGGCTGAGTGTCAGGCAGGCTGGGAGAAAGTTGCTAACATGTTTTGGCTTATCTGTGAAAGAGCTATATTTAATGCCAAGGTCCACTGGTGGCTGTGTTGTGTGTTTGTGTGTGTGTGTGTGTGTGTGTGTGTGTGTGTGAGAGAGAGAGAGA
>JBBKCR010172406.1:0-15172 GCA_037577295.1 Ladigesia roloffi | reverse complement strand
GGTTACACACAGTGATATGCAGCATGGTCATTTTTAATATAGGCACATGTTCACTATTCCCTCTTGCTGTCCTGCCTTCTTCAGTGATCCTCACTGGCTTTCATGGCCCCTAACAGGCCATTGGCAGTGGTGAACAGATTGATGGGAGAAGAGCCATCTGTTATTAGAGTGGACTTCAATCCCAGAGCCTGCAGTAACTTCACCTGGAGATAGAAAAGAAGAAATGGTAAAAATCACAAATATATTAGATGTTTTATACCCTTTTATTTAAACTGAAACCATCATACTTTATATAAACAGCAATACATTAATTAATATTTTTTCTTTGCCATGAAATTTTGGCTTTGTCATTAAAATACCCCTTTTCAGTTGTTCCAGAAATTGTATGTGCCTGATATAAGAAACCTTTTTGAAATGTTTATAAGGTTTAACTCAGTATTTTCCACCTCCAGTACAGTAGTGCACCAGCACCATACAATATCATATTTTCTACACTGGAGTGACTTCATTAATGATAAAGCACTTTTGAGCCAAAACAGGTGTGAAATGTGCAGCGATAGTGGATAACTGGAAGTGGGAAACACTCAACGTTACACACACAAAAAATTCTTAGTTTGGAAGGAGCTGAGATAAAAATGTTTAATATTTTTTAATATTTTTAATATTATTATTCAAATAAAAAGGTGTATACAGATCACTAAAATAATCCCCAATCGTTCATTTCTTTTTCATGATTTTTGCTATTTTGTAATAGCCATAAATTAATCATGGAAACTCTTGGAAGTTGCCAGAGGCATATATGATTTAGCAAAATATAGGAAAAACATTCCAAAATGCTCTTTGGATGAGCACTTTTGACCCCCATCTCTCAGTGTTTATCTAGTGGTCCACATACTGACATCATACAGCAAATTGCATTATCTTTACTTTAGATCACTCAAGCAACATGAAATCAAGGGACTCTCCCCATGTGTAAACCAGCAACGGATTACTGATAATGTTATGCATTTCTCCAAATCATTAAGGCGTCTTACATATTTATTGATAAGGAAAGATTACCATTCAGCTCACATTACAAACTCCCATGAGTGGTAATATTAAACTAACAGCAATCCAGCAGGTTAAAGAACTTTACCTAGCATATCACTCAGTAAAACCCAGATCTGTCCTACACAAGTATACTAAATATGAATCTACGTTTTCTGCTGCATGAAATACTTTACATAAAGGCCTGTTTGGATATGATTAGTATCATGATTACTTGTTTAATCATCAAACTAGATTACTTGATTACTCATTTATTATATGATAGTGAGAGCCCTAACCCCAATGAGTGCAATTGAAATATACTTTTCGAAACCGTATTTTAATTATCCATGGTTCAGTTATTTTAACTGATAATAGGTCATTTTCTGCAAGCATGACTGGATTTTTAGGGCAGAATAAACATGTTGGGTGTATTTTGCTGTAGGCAATGTAGAAACACATTAAGACACATGCTGAAATCTAAGGGAGATGTGTGTGTATTGTATATATGTGTGTGTGTGTGTGTGTGTGTGCGTGACAGTGTGTGTGTGGCAGAGAGGCTTACCTGCAGCTCTGGGCCGGCTCTAGCCATCTCCGTCAGTGTGTCACTGCCAATGGAGTCCACAAGCTGTCTGAAGCGCTGGCTCTCGATCTCAGCCAGTTTCTGCTGCTTCTCCAGCTCCAGATGGTCTATTTCCTTCTTATAATTAAGCTCCTGCTCCCGTGCTTTGGACAGACGCTGCAGCTCCGCCTCCTGCAGGACAACAACAAAAAGAGAAAGAGGATTAAAAGGTTTTTGGTGTTCAGAAAACACAATAGTGTCGTTCATTTCAATAGCAGACACACGTTAGATGCACGTTATGTACAAGGATATATAATCATATATGGACTAGTGAACCCTGCAGCCTTTATAATTAGCACTAGAAAAGTCAACATGGCAGAGGGGATGCAACACGATGACAAAAAAGGATAAGGAGTCAAGGTTGTTGTGTCAAATAAAAAGAGAAGAAATGGAAAGGATAAAAGAAAGAAGGTATTTCATGAACCATAGAGGCTGTTATACATCAACACAGTAGACGGTACTTTGGTGTTAAATGAATGATGGAATAATGTATGTTGAGAAAGCGAGTGAGGAATTGTAAATAATGAAGGACATGTGGAGAGTGACTGACGTACAGCCTCGATTCTCTGGGCCTCAGCCTTGAGCTTGGCCTCGCTGACAGCTGCTTCACCCTGAATACGTGCTGCTTCTGCCCTGGACTGAGCCTCTGCTTTCGCCGCTCCTGTACTCTCAACTGCAGCACTGAACACAAACACACACACACATTTTGTAGAATGTCTCATATGAAATACACACTTTATAATGAATTCCTATAGTCCTAGAGTCTGCAAGGCCAGTAATGCTGACAGTTTTAAACTGTCTGTTGCTTTCAGTTACCATAGTACATTTTGCTAATTACATCTTTCTAAAAGATTATACACATTGCTGTTCTTTCTGCTACAATATATTACAGAGTTCAGGTAAACTACATGTGATAAATGTAAAGAAATGTGGCCCCTCATAATCATGCATGAAAACACTGCAGCAAACAATTTTAATTAATATGAAATGTTTTCTCTGTATTGAACCCATTCACTAAGTGAAGCAGTGGGTTGCCACTAATGTGGGGAATTAGGGTGATACCCAGGGAGCAGTGTGTGGGGACGGTACCTCGTGGGGAAGGTACCCCTCAGTGGCAGTAAAAGTTGGGATTCGAACTCACAACCTTCTGATTGCAATGGCAAGTTTACTAACAACCAGGCCACCAGCTGCCCCACAAGTGTTTACATGTACAAACTATTTAAACCACTAATTTCTTATTTGATTCTATGCATACTAGCCTACAGACTCTGAGTCCTGTCTTTGCTGTGTTACCTGAGAGCCTCCAGCTCCAGCAGCTCTTTCCTGGCCCTCTCAGCCTCAGCCTGATCTGTGATCTTCTGCCTCTCCAGCCGGCCGCGAGCCTCCTGCTCCAGGCGCTCCGCCTCATGCCTTGGAAAAACAGACCGTAAGTCAACAAACAAGGAACTGAGTGGGGTAATGGGAATAACAAGGAGAACAAAAGAAATGGTACATTTATCGAACTCCTTAACCATAATGGAGGACTCAACCCACTCTTGTTGTAAATCTTATTTAATAAAGCTTTGGGTAGAAAAACAATAAACTTTTCATCCGTAAACGAATTAACCAAGAACTAAAATTATGAAATATTTTGTATTCATTCAATTGTATTTACATTTCTTTACAGACATTAAAGCTGTAATTAGGACCCACAAAAATGAAGCATCAACATAAGAAATATCTAAGAAGAGACTGGTAAGGTTAAGACCATGTATTTGTAAATCACAATAATATAATTAAAGCGTACTGACCGAGCAGCAGCCTCCTGAGAGTTGGTGGTGATCTCGATGGCCAGCTGGACGCTTTTCTGCAGGGCGTCACGAGTGCGCTGATCCACGGGCTCCACAGACTGGATGTCTACGCTGCTGATGACCAGGCCGTTCTGAGTAAAATGCAAATGTGAACGGACTGCCAGCTTCTCATCAAATCCAAACACAGCTGAGCAGATGATCCGGTTTGAATTCTGGAGGGGGACAGAAACCGGCAAGTGAAGGAACAGCAAGGGAGTGACTGGGGATATGAACAGTGTTCATGTATAGAGATTAGGGCTGCATGTATCATGACACCATAATTACACCATTATGTTAGGTGACTGTGATGTTGCTTGCATCATATAAAAAACATATTAACGAATACCCAAATTAGTTAAAGAAATACTCCTGTTATTATTATTCTTGTACAGGCTTTTAATAGATTTATCTGCTGTGCATTGCTTTTCAATTTGAGCTTTTCAAAAAAAAAGAAAATGAGTAAAAAATATTGTGAAATTTATCTACTGGTTGATAACAGGGAATACTGAGAAACATTTGGAAAGTGATGGAAGAGTCCTTTTAAAATCTGCATGCATTATTTTTCAACAGAACACTTTCAGTTCAATACCCACAGGCAATTGATCTGAATCTAGGGACTAGTCAAGATGCTCACAACACAGAATTTAAAAAAGTGCTTCATTGCATATTTCAAACTGCTGTGCTGTCAGTAGTGGAAAGGCTAATATTGTTATAATGATTAATCAAATATATCGTGCAGCCCTAATAAATATGGCTATTGACAGATGAGAAAATGGACACTATAGCAGAGCTGCGCATTGGTGACGTCAAATCTCCCACTTTTCTTACTGCTGGATTCATGGGGTTTGACTAGGTGTGTACAGAGCGGCCGCTATTCGTATCAGTATTTGTACTTGTTAAAAGGGAAAATTACTGCGTTCTGGGGGGATCGACCCATGACTTTCTGATTGCAGAGTGAGTGCCCTAACCATGTGAGTGTGCGACGGGTTGGGGTGGGGGGAGGGGCGTGTGGTTCCCGAATACAAATATTTGTCGGAATACCGTATTTGTAATAAACACGTTATTTGTGCCTTTCCGAATACATTATTCGGATTTGGCTCCATTCCTAGTACCTTAACCTTTGTATAATACATTGTGTAGTGGTGTGTGTCGCTTATTATCTGTATTTTCTCCATTTGCGCTGTTATTTTGTGCTCTTCTATGTTCAGTACCTTGTGGAAGTCATCAAACTGCACTGAAGCAACAGCTCCTCTGATCCTGGAGGCGATGGCCTTACACGCATCCCCCACAAAGTCAGGAACAGAGAACAAAGCAGTAGCCTGCGCATGGTCTGATTTGTTCTTTATATCAAAGTGCCTAGTGTGGAAAAGGGCGTGTGAGAGAGAGAGAGAGAGAGTGACAGAGAGAGAGAGAAAGAGAGAGAGTGACAGAGAGAGAGAGAAAGAGAGAGAGACAGGGGGGGTTTGACACAGAGACAGAAAACGGGAGACCTTAATTAATACAAACCATAGAAAGTACATTTCATTTAGAAAATTGTTTTAGTTCTGCTTCACATTCTACTCATGATCATGTAAATGTAGTACAGAGGATCCAAAACAGTTACAGCAGCCTTCTTAAAGCTTGTTCTTTTATTAATAATGTCACACAGCATCAGAAACTGCATGAGCGTTTGAGACTACTCATCAACTTAAAATAGATCGAGGTGGACAGAATGACAAAGAGCAAAGGCATGACCATTTGAAATAGCACAAACATATCAGCACACTGATGTATGTCTCTTGGTGGCATATCATACACAGCTGCAGTTATTCAGGCAGTAATGCCAGAGTAAGCACTCTGTTTTATGGCTACTATCAGAGCAAAGTCATTGAACACATCCTGCTGCAGAGCACTGCTTGTCGTACTTATTTTCTGCTCCACTCATAACTGTTTTTGTTTGGGTTTTCAGTCAGAACATGCTGTGTCTGAAGAACCCTATAAACAGAATCCAGACCGACAGACATGCAGACAGACGGACATTTTACCAGTTGTAGGAGAGCTGAAGCTGCAGGCGAGCGTGGTCAGCGGTTTCTATGGTGATGATGTCAGTACAAAAGTCGGGGCCAAGGAGCAAGCAGATGGCTTTAATGACATTGGGCCGCTTGGGCTTGTCTCCAGACAGGGACAGAACAGTGAACTGCTCATCTGGACCCAGCATCACCAAATCAGGCCCAAACACCACCCTGAAGACCAGGGGAGAGAGAGAAACAGTCATTTCATTATATTTCCTGACACATATTCACTGTAAACATCTTTATGTGGTAACAAGCAAATTAACTGGTTAATAAAGTCAAATAAATACCAAAATAGGAAAACTTCAAATGGACTTCTGGCCTGTTCCACTTATTGCAGCACAAAAATTCTGACATTAATATACGTAACTATACACAATTAATCCATATTGTCAGAGTAAAAGAGTGAGAGGATACGAGAGGAGGCCAGGCAACATTTTCAGAGCAAATTTCCCAGACACAAACTACATTTACATGTATTGCATTTAGCAGAATTTTTTTAGCCAAAGCGACTCCCATTCTCTAACTGCAGGGGGCAGTCTTTCCTGAGCAACTTGGGGTTAAGTGTCTGAGAACCCAGTGATGGTACACTGAATTTAGGATTCCAACCGAAAAGGCAAGCATACTACACACTAGGCCAACACCACCACAAAACTAAACCTCGTGCGTGTTTAAATGTTTTTTTTTGTGCCATTATTCATCATAATGAAATCTTATTGATCTAAGCTATCACTGAACTGACTGGGAAATGTATAGATATGCACTTAACTCAACTTTTAGTAACCCACTTTTAGCAAAAATTATTATATATTTTACCAAAAAGGTTCTTTAACTAGTAAACAAACATTTTTAAACCATTTACAACACATTTTCCAAATATTTGCCTTTACTAAAGAACGTTTAGAGAACCAATTAGTCAAACAAAGTATTTTAGCCACGTTTTTAGAGAGATGTACTTAAATTAATTATCATTGCAGAGCCTTTTAATTAAAGGGGGCATATTATGCAGAACTCACTTTAGTTATAAAAGGTCTATGGGCTATATATAACATGTTCTATGCACAAAATCACTCTCACTTAAAGAGATTTCACCAGCTTTATTCTGGAAAGTTCAAGTCCCTTTCAAAATGAGCCAATTAAGGACTCCGTCACTTTTATGCAAATAAGCTGTTGCTGGCCACGCTCCGCGCATCCTATGCTAACACCCTGCGTTGAACATAGTCAGACCAAGAGCAAGGTGAACACTTCATGAGTGACTTGCCTTTGCCAATAGTCGCATCGCTCAGCGCCTTATACGTGCTTATAAAACCAACTAATCTAGTGGGTGGGAGCTCGACAGAGGCAGTTCTATGCAAATGTAACTATTCTGACTTCTCAATAGGGGAGCCGTCCTAATGGCTCATAGAACATATGTTCCTGACACCAAAATCTAATACACAGAAAATGAATGGATGTTTTTTTCACACTTGGAGTGTTTATAGGATGTCCCCTTTAAGCAGGGATTTTAAAATATAGACTAGTATAAATAGTATAGTATAGAATGGACTCAAGCCTGGTTACCTGGCCTTTTTCTCTCTGTAGTCATACACCTGCACCGCGGCATTATGGGGTACACGGAAGGAGACCACTCTGGTTTTGTCTCGGGGGCCAGCGACTATGCCCTGGTCTCGATCGGACCGTCCTGACAGTGGGTCCCGCGAGCTGCTCAGCAGCACCTCCACATTAGCGGGCAGTTCCTTTTCCCAAAGTTCCTCATCCTGGGTTAGCATATAGGTGTGACCAATCACAGCACGCACCTGCATACAACACCAAGACAGAAAAAAGAATTAGGCCGGACATTCAGTGAGGTTTTGAGTGTTCTTATGCTTACAGGCCTCACTGCATTTTCTTGTTTTCTCACATATCACAGTAATGTCACCCAGCCACTACCAAGTTAAAGGCTTTGTAAAAATAGGGAGGATCTACATTGCTCCATAAACAAATCACAGGCCTTTCTTTGAAAGCTGCGGGTGGAGACATGGTTCAGTAAAGGCTTCCTTTGTGAGGGAGATTAGTGCATGGATTGCAGGTATCTGCAAAAAACTGATAATGAGAGCCAAAGGACAGATCCCTGCATCCCTCTCAGACAAGCCAATAACAATGTATATTACAGCTTTGTTGCCTGTTTCCTTCAGCTTGTCAAAAACACTAGGGAGCAAAGACACCCTTGAGTGAAAACACTGCTGACACCTAGATACACCTAAATGCAACAATACACATTTTTATTTTATATTTTTATCATTTCAACGGTTTCCGTGCTGCTGTTCTTTCTGCAATGCACCTTTCCGGTCTTGATGTCCCGCACGTAGATTCCCTCGTTCTCATCAAGTGGTATGGCCCTTTGCCGTAGCAGGACCTCCACGGTAGCTGGTGGAACGTATTCTATTGGCCCGCGCAACATCCAGCGGTCGCCAGGGCGGCGCTGCACTCCAGCTTTCCTGCTCCGCTTCTCCTGCTTCTCTTCAGCATCGTCTTCCTCTTGCTGACGGAGAGAGAGTGCGAGAGAGGGGTTGAGACAGAGAAGGAGGGAAGGGGAGCAATGGCAACGGCCAGTGACAGGTGGGGATGGACACTGCTGCACATGGACCATGCACTGAGTGTGTGTCTGCATGAAAAAAATGTTTATACACATGTGTATGTTTTATATATACATACATTTTATACACATATATATATATATATAACATACACGTGTGTTCATGTATGTGCATAAGATGTGTGTGTATGTACATGCATGTGTGTAAAAAAAGCATCAAAATGTATACACAACATCAAAGGAAAGACGGGTTTAAAAAAGAATGATAAAAAGGATGAGGATTAAATAATAAATAAAAAGGGGGAGGAGAAAAAGAGGAGGGGCAAGTCACTGAATCAGGCTATGATGAAATCGGTTTATCTTATTTTCAAAATCTCCTATTTGTTTCTACACCTACAAGTTGCATCTGCATTCTCGCAATAGCGTAATAACCAAAACATTTAATTACTGAACAAAACATGTAAATAGACCTTTTAGTTTGTGGTTTTAGATATTAAAGCTACAATTTATGGACAAAAGTATTGGGATCCAATTGTTTTTCAGGGTTTGAGTCCCTTACTTCCAGTAAAGGGTTTCATGCTTCAGCAAACAAAGGCATTCTGGACCACAACGTGCTTCCAAATTTTATGAGGCAGTGTTTTGGGAAAAACACTTTCTATTTCAGCATGTTTGCCCGAGTGCACAAATCAAGCTCCATAAAGACATGGCTGGATGAATTCGGTGCTAAAAAACTCACCTCTATCCCATCAAACCTGAAATAGAATGAAGATTGCGAGCCAGGCCTTTTCCTCCAACATCAGTGCCTGACTTTATAAATGCTCTATGGAATGAATGGGCACAAATTTCCACAGAAATAAAACCTTGTGGAAAACATTCCATAAAGAAGGGAAATTGTTATAGTTGCAAATAGGGGACAAACTCCATATTAAGTTTATGCATTTGAATGCAATGTCATTAAATGTAATGGTCAGCCATCCCAATACTTTTGTCCATATATTATATATTTTGTAAGCGGTTATTGAATCCAAGAATCTATCCAAACCTAGGTATATTACACATCCAATGATCATTGGAGCCTATGGATAACTGACACTGGATCAGCAGTGGAGGAGCTTTAAACAATGCAGTTACTGCCCCAGTTTTTGTGTAAGTAGTGACCTTTGCTTCTGGTTAGCACTGTGAAAGATAATAGCCACGGTGTGCAATATTTCTGGAATGTTGCATGTGAGTGAAGGTGGGTGTTGTGTGTTTTTGCAGGTGTGGCACTGGCAGCTACAGGTGAACATACAGTCCATATTCTAGTTGAACCAGTTGCTTTGTTTGCCATCCCCAGCAAACTTATTGATTTGCCTTACACAAAACCTGACCTCTCCCTCCTCCCTGCCATTTCTTTCTGTCTGTCTGTTTGTCTCACCCCATCTGTGTCCATGAAGGACTCCACAGCTCGAAGAACCAGTCCCTCTTCCTCTGACAGCACATACACATCCTGAATGCCGCTCTCCAGATGTTCACCGGGCCTCAAGAAAAATGAGCGCTCGCCCTTTAAGGTGAAAAAGAAACCAATTACAAACCACCATTTTAACATTATCTTGAAATAAATGGCTGTTAATATTGGCTTTGTAAAAACAACAATGAAACTAACCCACCAAGGTAAAAGCTATATTTTTCAAAAGTTTTTCCAAATTGAAATAGCAACATAAGAATCATAGTATCGCTACAACACCCCTAAATGTGGCCAATGTAGACAGTTAGCATCAGTGTGTTTTGTTATTCCCTAACCCTTACAATACAGGTTTATTCATCTGTTAAAGGGGACATATTATGTTAAACTTACACTAGTTATAATAGGTCTATGGACTATACAATACATGTTCATTAAGACATTTGCCCAAAATCACTCTCACATAAAAAGATACCACCAGCTTTATTCTTCACAGTTTCAGGACCTTTCAAAATGAGCTTTTAAGGTGGAATGGAAAATTCAACTAAAGAGCTGTGAATAAGGAGCTAACTTCAGCACCATAAGGGGATCTGTACCTACAAGTCAGCCGATGAGGGAGAAGTAAATACTTTCAAAAAATGACTTTTGTGTTTCAGTTAAGTATGAACTAACTTGTTCGTTTTGTTTTGTAAGCATGGGATGGGTGGGGTGTGGCCAGAGACAGCTTATTTGCATGAAAGGGACTGAGCCCTGAAATGACTCTTTTATGAAAGGGACCAAAATACAGCTGCTGAGATTTATGTGAGAGTGATTTTGTGCAAAGAAATTCATGAACATGTTTTGTATAGCCCATATATATAACCCACAGATATAACTTGTTTTAAAAAAAAGGGATTTTTGCATAATATGTTCCTTAAATAAATTAACATTAGGCATAGAGTTTAGATTTTCTGCTCCGGCCTATAATTACAGTTAATGTGTTGGCTGGGCTTGGGTTGGGTCAGGTCTCATTTTTTGGGCCCGATCTAAACTCTAATTAGGCATAATAATAATAATGAGCGTATTCAATAAATTCTATAAAGTATTCAGTAACTACAATGCAATAAATATGTACACTGACAGTCAAAAAGTGGTACATACTATAGATCTTTACCACTACAAATAAAACAATATTTTTACAATATGTTAACAGTGCTTATCCAACATTTGGTTGTGTGGCAATGCAGAAACTTATTAACTGTTTCATGCTAATGACTGTCACATAATATCTTGTTAAATATGTTACAGTTGTTCAGTACAAAAAACCCCATTGTAACTATGATTGTATTAGGTGCCTTTGTGTTGGTCAGTAGTGATAAATGAAAAATAAATTTTCTGGCAAAATAGATACTTACTCATATTCTCTACATTAATTTCTGTAGCAAAAATACAGCATGTATTTTGTGTCTGTTGGCTGGAGAGTGAGGAATTTAAGAGTGGGCCCACATTAAGACCCGTAAAGCTTAGGCCCTTGCTGTTTACAATATTACCACACTCCTGATGCTGAGTCTACAGTGGCAGTGTTGTGTGGAAGAGGTTGATTAGCGCACCTTCACCACTCTCTTCTGTCCGAGTTGAGGCTTGCCGTCCGGTCCCACAGGGTCTAGAATCACGCAGTACTGTCTACTGCTCAGCGTGGTCACGTCCACCACACCCACCACCTCTTCAGCCACCGAGGGGATGTGGGCCTCTCTGTCCGCCACTGTCACCAGCCACTCCTCCCCTGTCCTCCGGTCTCGTCCACCAGCGTCCCGGAAAGGCCGGAGAGCACGCACATGCAGCGCATTCTGAGATAGCCAGATGAAATGACATTGACTAGTACAGCACACAAACTGGCATGTACAAGCAGATGGGCTGTCTTAAATCAAAACTTATGACAATTTGGTTGCACTGAAAACTAGGAGAGAGAGAAAGAGAGAGAGAATGAAATTTAGTTACAGAAGAAAGAAATGAATAGATAATGGTGGTTACCTTGTCAGTGAGGATGAAAGCATTCACAATATCGATGACCTCCTCATGTGCTCCAGGCAGGTACGCTCCCACCTTACACACCTGCCACTCCTCACCTGTCACACATTTCAGTTAATGTGATTGCAGTCACATCTACTGTATTTGATTTTTCAGTGATATTTCTGATAATATCATTATTACTGTACATTTGTTTCATGCTAATGAATGTAAAAACACTTTGAAAGAGGCCGAGTAATGCTTAGGCACTAACTTTGAAACAACTACATGGGACTCCAAAAAAAAAGTCTAGGAACACTTTGTCTGTCTCTCTCTCTCTTTGTGTCACATGTGCGATGTGAATCTGAATGTGTGTATTTGCGATGGATTTTCAGGAGTCTGAAAATGAACTATGACTAATCTCAGGCTCAAATATGAATGTGTTTAAATAGGCAACGATGTGTGTGTATGTCTTACCAGTTACTCTGCGAACTCCACTGCGGTCCTGTCCCTCTTTACGTGCTCTGAGGCGAATGGCCTGGTTTTCTCTGATCACTGTGGCTTTGATGGTCTCCAGCACCACCACCTCCTTCCTTGGGATGTAAGTTCCTGTGGGAGGTCAGAGGTCAGTAATACTTCATTCTAACCTGTAATGTTTCTCTACCATTATGAAAATCATATTTAAGTGAAGAGGGCGGCACGGTGGCGCAGGGGTTAGCTCTGTAGGCTCACAGCAAGAAGGTCCTGGTTTCGACTCCCGGGTTGGGTGCAGGCTCTTTCTGTGTGGAGTTTGCACGTTCCTCTCCGTGACCGTGTGGGTTTACTCCGGGAGTGCTGGTTCCTCCCACAGTCAAAAACATACGATGCGTGATTGGGGATTGAGCACACTAAACTGCCCCTACGTGTGACTGTGTGTGTGAATGTGTGTGTGTGCATGGCCCTGCTATGTGCTTGCGACTGTCCAGGTTGTTTCCCGCCTTTGCCAGCAGAAGTTGGGATAGGCTCCAGCACGCCGACCCCGAGTACGGGATAAAGGTGTAGAAAATGGATGTATGGATTTTTAAGTGAACACATTTGTCTCTGTTTTTGATAACTTCACCTACAACATTTTCGATGTCTATGCATGTATACCCAAAAACATCACAATGAATTTTCAAATTTGTAAAAAAGATGTCAATGCCAAATATACCGAACAACCCACTGGACTAAACTCCTCAAGGGCCCCAAAAAAAGGCCCCCAAAAATTTCAGAAACACTTTGTATGGATCATTCCCCCCCCACATTTCACTTCCAGATTCTTCGGCCACTCAAACCATCATCCTCTTTGTTTGTAGGGTCAGTAAAGATATGTGGCCAATATAAACAGATGTCTTTAGGACAGACTCTACATGTCTAATTGGTTCAAACTTATTAGTTAATTGATAGTGTTGCCATTTCCTGATTTTGATGCTCAGGAACATTTTCTTGTACATCATCCTTAGATTGTCTGTTCTTTCAAATAGGGATGCCTCTGTGTCACTATTTATTAATATCCAAGCGAAACAAGAAGCCATGGCTGACAATTAAAGTGTTTGTAATCAGTGAAGCGCAATTTAAATCATAAAATGCACAGCATTACCTAATCTAGGGCTAAAACAGTATATATATATTTTTTCTTTTAAATATTCTACTTCAGCGAAGGTTCAAGTTTTATGATGATAATAAAGGCAGAAAGTTACCTGGCCCCTCAAACAGCCATTCATCTCCAGCCACTCGCTTTTCCGCATTCTCGTCCTCAAAGTCTAGAAGAGCCTGCAACCGCAGGGCTGTGTCCGGATACACAATCTGCAGTGGAGTAACATTCTGAAAGACAAACAAAGAGAGAAATAAAATACAATACTGTTCAAAAGTTTTAGAACACCCCACTTTTTCCAGTTATTTTATGTAATTCAAGTATTTTCAAGTCCAATGAATAGATTGAAATGATAAAAGGGTAAGTGGTGAAGTGCCAGAGGTTTAAAATATATATAAGGTTACCAAAACTGAATAAATGATGTACAAAAAGGCCTTTTTGTAGAAACGAAAAATGGGTGAACAATTCAAAGCTATTCTGAAGCAGTGGAGGCTAATCAAGCCTAGAACTAATGCAAATAATTCCTCCAACTTTTTCTGGATTATTTACAACTGCCTCTGTCTGCATTTAAGCTGTGTTGGGACACGGTATCATACACTTGTGAGCACCCGTTGAAGAGTGTGTTGCTAAAAAAGGCAAGAAATGGGCAACAAACAATAGAGAAGAGACAGACTATCATAACAAATAAAATATAGGTCTTTCCTACAAAGAAATTGCAACACAACTTAAGTTGTCAGTGAGTACAGTTTCCCACACAGGCACACGGAAACTGTGGCAAATTCTGACAGGAAGAGGTCTGGCAGACCCAAAGCCACAACTAAATCAGAAGATAGGTTTCTGAGAATCAACAGATTGCAGCAAAAGCAATGAACCTTCTGAATCTCTTCTCCTGGGTACAAGGGGAACGGGTCCTGGGCCAGGCGGATCTCCAGATCAGCATGACGAAGTTTAGCTTGTCCAGAAGTATCAAACTGAACGCGGCCTTCATCGTCACGGGCTACTGGATTCAGAATCACACAGTAATGGCGGGGAGGGACCATAGTCATCCGAGTTGGGGGGAAGAGGACTCTGCAGGGGGATAAAAGAGGTGGGAGGAGTCAGTACAACACAAAGAGATGTCAGAAGGATGAACCTGATCAGATGGACAACATTCACCAAGGAAAATTACAAATACATAAGCAACAGAATTTTTCAACAAAAAAATTAATATACCATGGAATTCTGTCGTGGCCATATGTGAAAAAGGGCAGATGCAGTGAAGAACAACTGCACTTTGACTTCATTTGTTTGAAACCTGATTTTGACCACAGAGCTCCTTATAGCTAGGCTGCCTACTCTCAAACAATGAGCGTGAGACATCTGACTGTCTACACATGCTCTCCAGCCACACTTCGGATTTCTCATGTTACAAATCTTTTTTTTTTCCTATTTTTCCCATTATGCACACTCCTCAATGGTAGGTGAGCCATCTAATGTCGCAGCAGTCCTCACCCCACCCCCACTCAACGCTCGGGACGTGAGGCAGGACCTCCCTACGAATCCCCCCCCTAGACATAACAATCACACGCAAATGTTTTGGTAAAAGTTGGCAGCGCTGCTATAGTTATTCAAATACAAGTGTCTGTAAAGATGTTGCCATGACACTAAAGTTTACGCAGCTCAGGATTTAAACAAAGAAAAAAGACTATATATAAATGAGTTATTTGCTCCAGTTTTCCACTAAAGTGAACACTGACAACAAAAGGCATTTGGTCACTTAAACCAATTAAAACACTGACTAATTTTAATTATTACTACAGTTTGATAACTTTAGAAAAATAGTACAGAATCAAATACAGTGGGGAAAAAAGTATTTAGTCAGCCACCAATTGTGCAAGTTCTCCCACTTAAAATGATGGCAGAGGTCAGTAATTTTCCTCATAGGTACACTTCAACTGTGAGAGACAGAATGTAAAAAAAAATTGCAAGATTTGACATGGTACGATTTTTAATGAATTTTTTTGTGCAATAGGGTGGAAAATAAGTATTTG